>JASANB010000625.1:0-223130 GCA_030248155.1 Sabatieria punctata | reverse complement strand
AAATTTGTTCCAGTTTCATGGGCCATTCATGAGATTGTGAAATTTGTTCCATGGGCCGGAAAAATGTGTTGTGTGGATTTTGTATTACCAGACCAATTCGAAACCTGCAACGGGTGTGGGTGTCATTACGAAATACAGTCAGGCACTTAACGCCGTTTATGGGACTGGCACCATATATGGTACCACTCTACTACCGTATGGTACGAAATTTGAATGAAGTGGTACCATAATGGTACCGGTACGATTACCAATTCGAAGGTATGGGTATCATATGGTACCGGCATCTTGTATGGTGCCAGTACCATAAACGGCGTTAAGTGCTTGACTGAAATAGGAGTCATCCAGGCTGACTGTAACTAAAAGGAATTTGAGTTAGAAGTCAGTGAGTGTGACCAACTGTAGAGCCTATGTGGTCGAGAAGAAGAGCCACAACTTCAACCCAGTTCAAGTGTGAGGTGTGCCAGAGGAGCTACGTCACTGCCGGCGGACTGAGCAAACATCGCCTAAGTCGCCACCCCAAAGTACACGAGAGAATAAAGTTAAGCAGACAACCGCGAAACCCTGCGTCTGGAAAGAAGTGCGGATTATGCGGTGAATTTGCGTTCGCTTATGCGGCTGTTGGCAAGAAAATAATAGTTAGTGCAAATTTCAGAGTCCAGGCGGCAGTCGTTTGCCGGCCTCTGCGCTCACGTGCGAGAGACGCATCAGTTAGCTGCCACTATGATCCAGCAAGAATTCGAAGACAAAGATAGGTTCGATGAGTGGAGGAGAGAGACAGAGAGGGCAGGTCGATTCAACTGGTCCGTCCGCCACTCCTCTCCAAGCTATTGTCGCTACGTGTGCAATAGGAGTGGCGAGTACCAGGTCAGCGCCACCAAACGAGCGCCGAAACGACTTTCCGACGCCACCATTAAGGTCGGTTACGACTGTACGGCCCATCTGCACGTCAAGCTCAAGTCTGACGGGTGAGTAGCTGAAATGAGTCTGGCTGTTTTTCAATTTAAGGCCAACGTGACATTGGCAACCTTTTATTATTTCATGCAAAAATTGCCTGTAAAACAGCAATTTGTAGCTGTAGTCTATGTAACATGTATGATCCGGAGAGGGGAGGGGGTTGGGGGTCTGCCGCGGCTGGAAGGGGGGCTGAGCCCAAATTCTAATTTGAAAGCATACGAAGTAGCGGCAGCAATGGCGCTACTACAGTGCCAAAACCTTGTGGCACGGTAGGACAATGTCATGTATGCTATATACTTATGTTGTGTGCCTGACTGTAACAGGCCATATGTGTGTGGTTTCAGGTCAGTGTTTTTGGTGGGTTGTGTTGACCACTATAAGCACGATAACAAATTGGAGCACACGCGTTTGTCGCAGGAAACGAGAGAGAAAGTGGTTGCACTGGTTAATGACGGCAGAACTTCGTCCTATGTGGTCAACTATTTGCAAGGTACTACCACACCACCAACCCAGAACAAATAGCTCGTCTGAACAGCTTTTCTGGCTTCGTTGGCGCTCTAATTAAACCGCAAACTTTCTCAATCCGAAATAACATTTTGTCCTTTCGGACTAGGAGTAGCCAACTGCCATAGAGCAGGAAGAGACAGAAGGTCCGGCAGCCTCCTTAACAACAACCCTCCCCTTTGCTGTCGGTGTGTGCAAGACAACTAAGGTTTGGTCTCCATTTATCTACTTGCCATTGCTGACTTTTGACGGCCTGGGTTGGGCTTTGTGTCGACTGCTTCCCCTTGTGTTGTGCCATCGCCTTGACAGGTTTCGAACCCATAACACCGTTTCCACGGTTTCCTAGGCACACGGAATAGCGTAAACTACCCGCGGCCAAGACGCAACATAAGTGTCTGTGCCAGTCCAACATAAGGATTTGAACTGGAAGGAAGGAAAGATGAGGGGAAGGTTTCAGCCACATCAGCTCCTGACGAGAAGTCGGTTACAACGAGAGACGTGCACAACATAATCAACAAGTCCAGACTGGAACTGGAGGCCAACAATATTTCCCAGAGCTCGAACGGTAACAACTAACTGTGCTACTGGCTGTTTCACAGTGCCCAGTGCTTTTTTGGATTCCACCGTTCAACCGGTGGACCGAGGGTCGGACGTGGCGAGGATGCGCAAGTCCCTTCACAAAGTGTTGCGGTCGACTTTGGAGAAATTGCAGTTTTTGGACACTCCAGACCATATGACAGCCGCGCTGGCCACGGCTAAGAAATTGCGTCGAATTGCCGATCGCGCCTTGGAGCAACAGTCGCACAGACAAGATCAGGTATTAGTAAATGTCATACATCTAACAGATCATTCGCCAAAGGGGTTGGGGTCCATAACATGGTACCGGTACATATGGTTGGGGCGGGGGTCAATATGGACACCATATGGTACCGGTACCTAGGTTAGTGGCACCATGTATGCCTAGGTATCCCACGTTCGGGGACTGTGGTGATACCATTATGGTACCGGTATACATGGGCCGGGGTAAGGGGGGTTTACCACCCTCGCCGGCCCATCCCCCCTCGGCGGCCATACCCCCTTTTGCCCATCCCCCTCCCGGAGGGAGAAAATTTTCGCTATTTAAGGCAAGATAGGCGTTTTTTTACTTTTTGGCCCCCCCCCCCGAGGTCTCCGTAAACGGCGTTATGTGCCTAACTGTAAAAAAGTTCCGGTTCCGGCACCCCTTATTACCGGAACAGGAACTGAAATTCCGGTCGATTGGTACTTGATGGATGACCTGTTGCATGTATGACTTAAGGAAGCATAATTTCTATCATGTTTGACGTGCAGCTGCTAAAGTCATTTCAAGTTTCTAATTCTAACGTAGTTTGTGGGGCCGTCCATAAACTAATACCACGTTCAGAGAGAGGGGCGAGGTGGTTGGTCGCAGGCAGACTTGGGCAATGGGGGTCTGAGGGGTTTTACCCACCTCAGGCTCTGACCTACCCCCCTCAGCCGGCTGCTACCCCACTCAGGAATTTTTGGAAGAATTTTGTATAGAAAATTATGATGAAAATATGCTTGGATTAGGTGCAAATGAGCTCAGAATAGCTTATTATGTTAACTTATTTTAATGAAAAATAAGCCAAAAAACCTATATTTTAGCCAAAAATCGGACTTTTTGGCTTACCACCCCCTCAGCCCCCATCAGGGACTGAAAATTCTACCCCCCCCTCAGCCGAAATGCTAGCCCATGTCTGGTCGCAGGATGGTGGTTGGCATCGAAGACGTCGACGTTTCTAAGCGCCTAAGAAGCTTTTGTGCGCAACTATTTTACAACCAACAACTGACCACAGTTCATGTTTCCAAGTGCCAAAATTGTAGTTTACCGTCAAACAGTTCGTTTTCTAGATAGTACTGGACTAGTATTTTATTTATATTTTCCTAAAAATGAGTTGGGGGTAGCCAAAATCCGAAAATTTGGGGCTGGGCCTGCCGGTTTGGGGTGGCGTCGTGGCGATTTTGGTGGGTGGGGTCAGGAACAAAGTCGCCTTCAGGTGGGCAGGTGGGGTCGTTGGGTGGGGGGGCCGAGCTCAAGTTTGGGGGTGGACCCCCGCGGTCCATGTATGCTACCAAGTTTAGTCTGTAAGTTTTAATTTTAACGTTGTAGTTACGGGTGGTCCTTGTAGAGTTTATTGGTAGGGATTTCCCATCTATTAGCTCTATCACATGGTGCAATCCAGGCAGCAAACTGTAAAACCGTTTTCGACTAGAAATTAGACACGCCGAATAGAGTGGTTTTGCGTGTGTGAATGAAGTTTATTTAGACGCATCCACACCGGCCGGTTGCTGTGGTTAGGAGCAACTCTGATCTGCGGACAGAGCAGAGCGTCGCCAGTAGTTCGAAACAAAAGTAGATTTGCCCATTGTCAATATTACAGTTTGTTTATAAAATGTTGCAGGCGGCCATGTCGTCCGTTTGCCAATAAGAAAGCCCATCGGAAACAACACAACCCTGCGCCGACTGAAAAGTATGAGTCTGATTTGTTATTTTTTGCTATCATTTTTGTTTTATCATCAACCTTTTCCATATGAGGTGTGTCTGTTAGATTTACTAAATAATTGTGTTCAGTTAGCTCGTAGAGACCGACTGTATTTGTTTCTAGCGATAAACCGTGCTTACAGCGTTGACCAACACAATTTTGGTTTGGTTTGCCTTAAGCAACACAAGCCGGCTGTATGCTAAGGGTTGATTGTAAAAGTTAGTTAAGTTACAGGCCTGCTCTGCGACGATCGAAAGCTGACCAAAGTGGCCCAGCATCCAAGCGTAAGCGACAAGAACCTCCTGCGGAAAATGCCACTCTCTCTAAAGTTCGTCTAAAACTCAGGACCTTTCCTACCGGTACGGTGCTGACTGGAAATACTACGTAGCACACCCACCTGAAACTAACACATTTCCTGGAGAGCAAATCCACACCACCCGAAAACTCTGCCACCTCCTTGATAGATCTGTTTAGCCATGCACATTTTACTATTCCAATACCCGACAGATTTTTTCTGCCGTTGCGTGACTGCTGGAGTTTCTGAATTTCAAAACGTATAGCTTGTGTACCTCAAAGCTCCAAGGGACTGATTGATTGACTGATGTTTTGGTCTGCTGTAATCCTTTCCAGTCTGTGATGGTTTGCTTTTCAGCGGGTTCAGACTGCGAGGAGGATGAATTGATAGAAGAATCAGAATGTGCAGTTACATCTAGCCTGTAGCTTTTTGTCTGCTTTATTAGAGTCAAATTTCACTACTGTATAAATAGTAAAATCTTTTACAAACTACGTAAAATCGTATAGCCTCGTAATTAATTTAATCTTCGGTCTGTTGTTTAATCGAGAAGCGTTTCTCTATGGTTTTGCCTATTAAGTGGGTAAGTACCGCTGTTGTTATTTTCGTAGCTAAGATGCGCTGTGATGCGATGCGATGTTCACTCAAATGGTAACAACTGGAGCTGACACTCGACTCTAAGGTTAACCATAATTGGTCTGGCGGCAGTTGACGTTTAAACCTTTGGAAGACGGGCACAAATTGCCAAGTCTAGGCACGAAATAATTGTTATGGTCTTTGTGTGTCTAGGTTACGTGTGTGTGTTCAGGGTCTCGGAGTTTAATCGGTTTACCATAGTGCGTAGTTGATCGAAGATTTATTCTAAACGCAGTTAGATAAATAAATAGAAAGTAAAGGAATAGAAAGTGGCGAAGATACAAAGCCGAAGAAATTAGCGCTAAATGCAGGAAACAGACTTCACAAAGCCTACATAGACTAGAGACCGTGAGCACTCCCAGTTCTGCGTGTCAGTACTGTACGTAGTTGGACAGACAGACAGAACAAAGACCAGCGAGCACCTCTGAGTGTCTGTCAGAGACAACAGACAGAAAGCCCGACACGAGAGGGCCTCAGTCGACTGAACTAAGAGAAGACATCTGTACACAAGAGAACAGCCACTGCTCCCGTAGTACGTGTAACAGGGTCTCCATTCAAAACATAATGGGGCCACACTCACTATCAAATCCGTGTGAGACGATTTTCTGGGAATTATCTTAGTTTTTGTTTTTACCGCTTGTAAACAATTTCAGAAAAAAATTGACCTGTATTTCAGCCTGAACCCAACTAGCCTTCCTAGGAATTCTTAAGCCGAAAAGCCGAGCTGATTTTTACTGAAATCTATTCTTCATTTTGGTTCAGTGCCGGTAGAAACAAACAACTTTTCCGTTGAGCTCACCTGAATGGGAAATTTTGAAAAAAATCTCTGAGCTCAATTCTTTGCCGTTTGTTCTGTAAATTGGTCTAGAGTTTCTTTTGTAGAAACTGTAGTGGCTGACAAATTTGCAGGAAAAAATGTCAGCTTTTGTTGGCTCGCAATGGTTGTTCAAAATTTTCCGTTCAGGTTAGCTGAACGGAAAAATCGTTTGTTTATACCGGTGCAGGCCCCGAGACCGCTCGGTTGATACGCTGTTACATGTACTACATTACATCATACAAGCCGCTGACGCTGAATTTACAGATCCATGTACTACACACACACGCCTTACCTATTGAGCCCTAGCAGAACGTTGATTTACATATACCTTAAAACAACCTTTGATCTAAATAAACTGTTATTTAGATAGAGTCTGGTACGTTTGGTAACGTCAGCAAGAAAGTTTAAAGTACAACTTCAGTTACTTATGTAGCAAGTTGGCAATGGTAGTTAGTTTTGCGAGAAGCAAAACCCTCTGCAACTGTATCAGTTGCAACTTTTAATTTACCTAGGTATTTTGAACAAGATCATACTGTAGTCAGTAGACTCAGTACGGTTTAGGGCGTCTTTTCCAAATAATTGGCAGAGCGATAGGGAGAAAATCTGCGCTGGTGCTTGTTGGATGTTTTTTCGTTCCACGGCTGCATTCTCACAACACTGGAAGAGCGTTGCAACTTTACAGTCAACCGATCGAACGAGTTAGGAGACATGTGTCTGGCGAAGAACGGTGGGGTGGTTGATGTGTCGGCGGCACCCAGCAAATGCAGCCAGAGGTGGTACTTATTAGGCTCGTGCAAGCGCGACACAGTGTCTCCCAACAGATTCTCTCTGCCCGGCAGGTACCTGGCCGTCACCTGGAAGTTGCACATGCTGGCCCAGCAGAACAGTTCGTCCAGACCTTTCCTGACCAGGGGATGACCACTGGTGCTTCTTCGGTTGACCAGTGCCATTGCAGCCTGACTGTCAGTGTAGAGCAGAACGCGACAGTCTTTCCAGTGCTCGTGCCAGCGTCTGGCCGCAAACACGAAGCACAACAACTCCTTGTGGGTGATGTTGAGTCGGTCGGCCTCGGGCATGTCTATCTGCCACTGGCCGTAGAGCCAGTCGCCATTGTAATAAGCCCCAAAGGCTGTATTACAAGCGTCGGTTACAATCGAATGTAACATCCTAGCTCGGTTGTTGAAAGCGAGTACTGTTTGGTAGAAATCGGCTAGTTGGGCGCGGAGAGAGCTGCCCAGATAAGCTGTGTGTTTGCAGTGGTTGTAAGCGTGACTGAGATTTCTCAGAATCGGCCTTACATCTTTGAAGATTAGGCTGGACCGGTGAATCTGTTCCAGCAGCGTTTGGAGTTGAACTTTCGGGATAGAATCTGATTCTAGAGCTCTCAGCAACCAATCTTCTAGCTGTGGTAGTTGTTCGACTGATGGGTTCATTGTTTTAAGGGATCCAGACGTTCGGAACTATAAAAACAAAAGACTAGATCAATCGAAATTCTATTCAAATAGCCTTACCGCATGATTGTTGTGGCGCACGGTGTCTTTTCACTCCTAAGAGAAATCGCACAACATGCTACGGTCATAAAGAGAGCCTTTGTTATGCGGGTTTAACGGTGTTACAGTATTCGGTTTAAATTTCTCGAACTGTACTGCGGTTTCTTATTTCGTACCGTATAAACTGTCACTTTACTGCACAACCCTTCTGGAAGGATCTGTCGGTCGGGAGGCCATACCAAATTAGATTTAAAGCCGCGCGGTGGCTGCCTTTTTATGTGCTCGTTAATCTACCAAGGCGTTTATAGCCGTTTGTTCGATTTATTGACTCTTAACTCTTTGTAAAGCTCCAATTATACGAAACAAATTCGAATTCGCGGAAATTGACGTAAACATTTTAGTGATCGCTTGTTTTTGACTAATTTTCTAATGTCACACCTTTCAGATCTGTCATATTTCTTCCTTTCGACTGTCGATTCAGGTTCGATTTGCTATCAACTCAGAAGTCATCTGCACTCAGGACCTACTTACAAATTGGGTATGTGCAATCTTTATTCTGTACGCCCGCTGCTGTAAGCTCGCATTACATATGCCTGCTGTACGTACAATACTCTATGTCTGGCATATCGCTCGCCCACCTTTGCTTGCCGCTGCATTGTAGCCAAATGCGCTGTAGTTCCACAGTTGATGCCAGACAGTGGAATTTTGAAGTTCCTGCGCTAGGGCGCTATGAAGCTTCATTTACGCACGGACTAGTAGCTGTACCCTAGTGCGTTTTGCTTGAATTTATTGACAGTTCAAAAGCCTGTATTACGGTAGTCTAAGTGGCCGAAATTTAGCGTCGCAGCGACTTTGGAGAAAAACTCCTCTGGCGGCGGCTGATTAGCCGTAATCTGTGCCACGGCCGACCGACCAGAAACGCCGACAAAGCGGCGGACCGACTTTCGAGAAAGTTTTTGCAAGTCATCGGACTTTAAAACTGGCCGACTTTGTGAGCGACCTGCCTAAATTAACCGCATTTATCTGGGCTCGTTGTCAGTTCCAGATCTAGAATAACTGCCTTTAATTGTATGAGGGCCTTGGTAGAACCATAAATCTACGTTTTCCACTCGGCCCCGTCCGGCTCGCGTTTTTGGCCAAAAAATCTATTGCATTCAAACGGAAGAACTTCTGCGTTTTTCTCGTTTACTTTTCTTTGGTTAAAATATATTTTTACAAGTTAAAAGTTTTTTCCGTTATTTTTTAAGGACATAAAAGAAAACAAGTAAAAAAATTCATGCTATCAAAAATGAACTTTAATGGAAACGTCCGGAAAATACTCTCCTAGCAATTTTTTTTATAAATTCGGTCACCCGGGCAACCGAGCCGGCCCAGCTTGTACCATTATCAGTACAATCATACATGTAACAGGTCATCTGCTGATAGGGAGGTGGTGTCTGAGCTCAAATTCTAGGGGAGGTGGTTGCGTACTAAAAATGCTCAAAAATCACAATTTTGGGCTAAAACTCGTTGATAATCGCTAATTCGGGCTCAAATACAGCTATGAAAAAAGTGTTGGTTTACAGCCGCTTTTAGTGTCTGAAATTCTAAAAAATTGTAAGAATTTTCTCACAAAATGACTTGCCAACTTGCCAGAAAATCGGAGGGGTCCGGAAAAAATCGTCTCGGGGGGGGGCCGGTCTCAGTCAGGTGGCAACAAACTCCCGGACCCCCAGTTACATGTGAGGTATACTGCCAGATGCACTATGAGGTTCACCCAGCGACAATGATTTTGCGAACAATAGGGTCGAACTGTTGTCATAAATTAGGTAGCTTTTAATGAGAACATGCTGGAGCGAATGCAATAGAAGTTTATTTATACTTGTGTGTCATAGAAGCATAATATTGAAAATAATCTCAAGCGAAACAATGCTTTGCCCTTAACGACTTAAGCTCAGTTAGGGTTGATGCCCAGGAAAGAAAAAAGGCGTTTTAGTTGTACTGAATAATGACTGCGCGTAACAAATAGATCGCAGTATACTGTATACATATGTACAGGATTCAAAGCAAACTGTTAACCGGTATCATTCCGTCACCAAACCGAAACCATTTTAAAAATAAAAAAACAACAGACAAGCGATGATACGCAGACAGATGTACATTGCACTGTATTTACACAAGCAAACACTATAAAAATGACCAACATTTTTCTATTTGAAATAAATAGTTAAACAATACAGGTACACAGGCTCTACTGTACGTATGTATGTAGTCTGAAGGAATGGGGTTTGGGAGTTCTCTACTTCTAAGCAAAGCCTACCCCTCATAAACGAAATCTCTGGCCTCCCCAACCAGCAGCTTCAACCTTTATTTAGTCATATCAGGCAATTTTAGACAGAAAAATTGCTAAAATGACCGGAATCAAGCAAATTTTGGGGATGTAGTCATCCCAAACGATTGTTAGAGTCTGCACGATAATTTAATGAATCTAAAAAACCGCGGTCAGAAAATTCAGCCATACTCAACCAGCGAGAAATACTTTTGCAGAATTAGCCGTCTAAAACTCACAAAGCATCATAATTTTTCAGTCGAGTTTTCCGACCTCCACCAAAAAGCGGTACAGTGCTGTATTTTTATGCTTTGCTTGCAAACGGAGGTACTTGGACTGGCACAGTGCCGACAACTATGGGCAAATGCAACGTTTCGACTCGTTCTTTGTTGCAACAGGATTTCTTCAAGATCACCTGAACCTCCACATCATAGGTTATTTTGAGAACCTCAAACTGAGTCATCGAAGGCTCGGCGTTGTAGGGCAGTTGTAAGGTGAACTGGAAATCCTGTTCGCACGGACCTGACACCAGACACCCGTTGTCTTTACGGTCTAGGTTTTCACCCTTCGTCTTATCCATCTTCTTTTTCTTGTGCATGCGCTGGCCGGACAGATGAGTTCGTTTGAACAGACTGGCCGTTACCAATTTTATGGTTCTTAAATGGCAAAAACCGTTAGACATGTTGCCGGAATGCATTCAGGGGTTTGGAGAGGTTGCCCCACCGCTAATGGCCCCGATCGGTACCCCCGGAACGATTCTTTAACACTTGACGATTTTTCTGGGAAGGAAATTTTATGTCAGTGTCTTATAGTTTTATGTAAAGTAGCCGAAATTAATAAAAAATAGCCGTTTTCCAGGAGTATCTGACCTTGATTTGAATAATTAGTATAATTTAAGGCTAATTTTTCTAAATTTTCTCCCCCTGATTGGGCGACAGCGGCCCAACCAGCCCTCTACAAACCACTAAACCTGTTAAATTTTGTTAATTTCACGTTGAGAATACCGTTTAAATGCGTTTATGAAGGCTAACTTTTCAAAATTATTTACTACTGGTTATTTGGACAGCGGCTAAACTTGAAAAATTCACTGTCCATATGCGAAATCCTGGGTACCCCAATTGATGGTTCGGGTGCCAATTCCTATAATTTAGATTGTACTTTTAGCCAAAACACGCTTTTCTTTAATCTGGGTTATTAATTAGCTTTGGTACATCGTTAGAAATGTTTTTTTGCACTGTACTGTAGTACCCGCTCAAACAATTTTGTATGATTTTTGGGCGATTTTAGCTTTCCTGGGCCGGCCAGGGCCTAAAAAATTTGAGGTCTCGTCCCGGGCCAGGCCGGGCTGGAAATTTAAAATCCGACCGGCCCGCGTAGGTCTGCTCAAACCCGCAAACACCTCCCTTTGGGCGGCTGACCTGTTGTACATAAATACAGTGTGTGTAGGTGCCGGTTTTCTCTATGAGTTATTATATTAATTTTTCGTTGTAAAACCAAAGTTTTGGCTGGCTGGTAGGTAAGTATGTTTTTCTATTTTTTTGTCTAAAAATTAGTTAGGCGTCTTGTCTCAAAAATACCCAAATCATATTTTATGTAGCAGCATGTCTGTACAGGTCATCCGCCGACGAGGGAAGGTGACTGGCGTCGGCCGGAGGGTCTGAGCCCAAACTCTTGCGGAGGGTTGGAGGGTACTAAAACGCTAAAATATTGTAATTTTCGGCGAAAAATCGTAAAAAGCGCTAATTTGGGCTCAAATACAGATTGAATTTTAGACTCTAAAACTTAAAAAACGCAATAATTTGCTAAAAATATATTTGCCAGCAAATCGCATGGGGGCCCAAGCACAACAAGAAATCAAATCTGAAGATTGTAGGTACTTGCTTGTTGTGTTGTTAACCGAAACGTTGACAGTGACCGTTTCTCCAGGCACATATCCCCGCTTGAAGCACTGACCCGAAACGGTGACAGAGCCGCGATAGCAGCAGCAGCACCACAATCGTTCTCTGTCGTTGCTCTGCACCGGTGACAGCGCCTGATCGTCGTCATTTAGGTCGGCAAAGCCTTGCACCGCAAACTGTTGAGTGGCGGTGATTTTATCTTTGAACATACCGGACCTCGTAAGCACTGCCTCTCCGTAATAGGTGGCCTGCACATTTTCGGCATCAGGACAGGTCAAGCTGGATGGAGCACAAGTGACAGGTAGCGGAAAGTTGAATTCGAACTTGTGCGAGCCAATTTGTAATTCCTCCTCGCCCTTCCGATTCCACAGAGATATCGGCTGTTTCAGAATCAGCTCGTCCCCTCCGAAGAAGACGGGCGTTGGGATGTACCGTCCGAAAAAGCGATTTCGGTTAGGCGGCGGGTCCACCACCCACTTGGGAACAAGCACCGACCATCTGACCTCTAGTTTGCCCACAATGGTCAGGCTGAGATCTTTGATCTTGACCGGCTCGTTCAAATCCAAAAGCACATTGCCAAACAGGGGCTCTCCGGCGACGAAATACGTCTTGCCGAAGTTGATCGTGAACTGAGTGATCTTCTTGGACATGTTTTAGCGTTTGGGAAGTGCCGCTGTACGTATCGAGTAGTTTAGGTGGTTATCGGGGAGCCGACTGACGAGCGTCTGGTTTTATACTGGTAAAAATACGTGAGCGCCGCGCCGCACAAACAACAACTGAGTCAGACACGCGGAGCGCCGTAGCGCTGACTGGATCGATAAAATAGAACGGCCTAGAATTACCGGAGATTTCCGCTTATAAGACCACCATAGTTAGAAGACCATGGTCTTTAAATAGGTTTTTGTTTCCAGTTATAAGACCATGGTCTTCAAATAGGTGGTCAGAAAACTTGGTTCACAGACACCCATTTTCCAGTTAAAAGACCATGGTCTTAGTTTAATTGACCGATTTTAGCACACAATTATCTGTTTTTAAACTAAACAAAAGCTGTCCATCGTGAGAAAACAAACGCAGAAGTACATAATATAGATAAAACATGATTCTAATTTTTGTTTTAAACGCAATACAGTACCTGCTATGCTTCAACACAACCTTTCTTTTTGTAATTTCAAGTAAAGTTTTACAAATCAAGCGTAAACTGGTCAGGCATGTCTGGAACAGTCATCTAGGTGAAAAACAAATTCAACTATTGGCCAAAAATCCTTTTTTGCAGTGAAATAACATTTTCCAGTTATAAGACCATGATCTTCAAAAGGGCGCCAAAAAGTGACCCTAAATTTGGGCATTTTCCAGTTATAAGACCAGGTCTTATAAGTGGAAAACTCCGGTATTTACTTTTTTTGCGGCGTCCGTCATATGACGTCCTTTCAGCGACATAAAATAACATGTTTACAACGGCTGAGAAGTCAGTAGGTATGAAAACATCGATGCTAATTGGGCACTGAAGTTCTTTACACTTTACACTAATAGACTTCGTGAGAAAAATTTTTAACCCTTTACAAATCATTCACCCTCTTTTGGGGAATCTTTGTGTTTGCATAAAAACTACTGTTATTTTACTATAGTCCATGTCAAAAAAGAGCGGACTGGCGGTTTTTTGCAAATAACTCCTCTCCTAAATGAATTCAGCATCTAAAATTACCCCAGGAGTTACATTTTGAGCAACATCTGAAGAGACTCACAGTAGCTGCTCCAATCAGACAAAATTTTGCAAAAAACAATTAAAATGAAAATAACTGGAAAACGCGACTACATAGCGCCAAACGGACTGCAAAAATTGATTCTATGGACCAAAATTAACTTTGACTCGTGTATATGAGCCGGTTTTGAGGCCGTTTATACCGTTTGGGTCAAATTTGAAAAATGTTGGGCAATTTTCCATAGTAAAACGGATCGCAGACAATTTTTTGACTCGCACACCCTTCCAAAAAACGCGTTTTTCCCGAAAACTAGTTTGAGAATCCCCAAACATGTATATATCATCGAACTCGCAATTACACGAAGAACAAGAATCTGGAGTCCGCTTGTCGATTTGACTCTTCTATAAAAACTTGATTTTGTCGAAAATTGGTTTTTCCCGAAAAACACATACAAAACTGCGTGGAACCTTTGAATTTGACGTTCGCGTCTTGTAGCACTTGTAATTTGCTAAGAGCCAATAGTAAAGTAAAAATTAAATTAAATTACTGAAGAGCGTTAATAGTAAAATGGAAATTTTACTACTATTTTACTAGTTTTTGGCGAATTCCAGACAAAAATCTTTATCAATTTTGCATTGAATTCTGCGTGGGCGCACTTTTGCCAGTAACACTTTTGTCTCTAAAGTTCTGGAGAACTTCATAGAATGATCAAAATAGGTAACGTTAGTAAAATTAGTAAAATTATTAGTACAACAAAAATTAGTAAAATCCGAGCTCCTTGGTAGTAAAACTACAATTAAAATTAAATTGAACGGCTGAATTCGTACTAAATTTAGTAAATAATAAAATAAAAATCCACTAGTAAAATAACAGTACTAAAAACCATTCAAGAGTTCGCTTGACATATCGACAGACCATGACGGACG
Organism: Sabatieria punctata; assembly: GCA_030248155.1. Classification (NCBI taxonomy): domain Eukaryota; kingdom Metazoa; phylum Nematoda; class Chromadorea; order Araeolaimida; family Comesomatidae; genus Sabatieria; species Sabatieria punctata. Next base: position 209,083 of record JASANB010000625.1, on the reverse strand, counting down.
CATGTCATGACGTGAGAAGAAGAGAATGCTAACACGCGAACGTACTGTACGTGTACGGCGAACACAAACGCTTTGTTTTTGATGAATCAGTGCTTTGTTGAAGGATGCCTACCAAACAAGCACAAAGTTTGAATTTGAGTATGGTACATCGATCATACTTGTAACATGGGGTCTTGCTCTTGCTTGGGGTCACCCCCACCCGACATAGGCCGATCGGGGGCTCCCTGAGACGATTTTCTTTCCCTAACCCCATTCATTTTTTAGATCTGGCAAGTAGTTTGTTTGCAAATTTTAGCGATTTTTTTAGAATTCCAGACACTGTACAAATTGCCTCTGAAAGTACTTTTCAGCTAATTGCAGAGTAAGTAAAACAATTAGCAAGTAAGATAATCTGTTGTGAGAGCTGCTTGACTGTATGCGTACATATAGGTAGCTAGCTCAAGCCGCAAAATGATGCCGGGCGAAAAGAACACCGTATTGCGTTCCTAAATGTACTGTGCATTTTTAGACTGACTCTCATACTATATACAGATTGATCCTTACAAATCATAAATCTTTCTCGTCATCAATCCTTGTGCAATGTGAAAATTTGGTTGCAGGACTCTATCTGCAAGGTGGCTCGATGTCACCGGTGCAGTTAATGAAAGTTTGACGCCAAAAGCGGTCTGTTCTGTTGACGTTGATACTACGTTCGGTCTCGTTTCTGAATACTACAGCAAGGTACAGTCGGCGCGTTTTTAGTCCGGTTATTGCTCGCTTTCTTCATTGATTAGTCTGAAATGTCTTAATTGTCTCTAGACGAGAAAACGGGCCAAAAGTGATACGCTGACGGGTAAAAAAATTCAAAATCGTTTACGAAAGTTCTAATATCGATATTCTAGGACAGTTTTCGATGCAGAAAACGAATCTGGTATGCAAATTTTCCTAGCTAAATTTGTACTATAGTTATGGTTGGGGAAACCTTTTGAGTCAGATCAATTTATTTTTTCTGAATCAGTGAAATTAAATACTTTAAATTAGTCAAAACGGGAACGCTGAATGTCGTGGTGTTCTTCGATTCAGCCAGAACCTTCGAAAAATGCGATTTTTCATGACTTCAAAATTTCAATCAAGCATATCTCAAAAACTAGGCAAATTAATTCGGAGCTGTTTACAGTTCTAAACACTTCGTAACATAACCTTTCGATCCATAAAAATATTGGGGGTCATCGATGGTAGACGGCCACTTTATAGCCTCTGAAGTTTGGGAACACAAACTATGTACTTAGTATACGCAAAAAATATACCCAAAATTTGTATTCTTGACTACAGTGCGAACTGGTATTGGGTGAATTGGGGGCGTTTTCCACGTATTATAGCTTTTGTTCTCCAATTCCGAATACTAGTTAGGACCTGTCAAAATCTAAAGAAATCGATGTTGACCTGAAAAATTAATCTACAAAAATCGAAAAGGTTGATTGGTGATTAGGTTTAGGAAGCTGTTTACGTCAATCAACCAAAAGTTAGTAAAATTTCTTTCTCCCGCTTTTCTAAGTAGTACACCAGTAATTGATATCCCTGTTCTTATCTAAAATAAAAATTGTCTCATTTCTAAAGATACAGAATGTACCAGTACCGTACAGTACAATGTACGTACCCGGGGGTGTGGGGGTGGTGCACTATACGCACAACACACACACCCTTTCCGGCGACTTAAGAAAAGAATTTGTCGAAATTAGGAAACAGGACTGAATTACGAGTTATTAAAATACTAAAACTGTTAATTTCTGCTATAATTATACACTCAGAATGGCTTTTAAATGCTTTCTTAAACGCAACTTTTTAAATTTTTTGGCCCCGCTATGCAAGTATTGGCTATTGGGGTATTGGGTTTTCCAGGTATTGTTCGCACCATACATCTAACAGCTCCGGGACGACCTGGATAGGGGTAGGGGAGGGGGTTTTCCCTCAGGAGGAGGGTCGGGGGGGGTCAGAGGGGTCCAAAATTTTAAAAAGCTCCAAAACGCCTGAAAATGCGTTTTTAGCACGTTTGTTTTAGTAAGGACGCTAAAAATCGCTATTTTAAGCTGCAAAATACCGTTTTAGAGCTAAAAAAACAAGAAAAAAAACAATAAAAAGGGCTTCCAAAACACCGATTTCTCTTAAATATCAGCAGTGGAAACGCCAAATTCGGTTCTCAAAGGCTTTTCAAGCGAATTTTAGGCTAAAAATTAGTTATTTCTGAGCTAGTTTGTTAGTATTGGAGGCACTACTGGTACTTGTATTTTTGGGTCGGGGAGGGGTCCCTTAACCTGCATCGGGGGGATGAGGGGGGTTGGCCTTTCCAGGTAGGGGGTAACCCCCACCCCCTAGTACACTATGTATTACATACTCTATGTATTGTTCGTACTCTATTTTTGACTACTTGTGCGTATTCTCCGTGCTGTGGGCGGTGCGTGTCTGTGTTTTTATACTTATTTCCCTAGGTATACTGTCCAATCGAGAAAATGTGTTAATAAGAAACTGTAAATTTTAGAGTGTACAATCGACTCTGATAATCGGAGCAAGAGCAAGAGCTGAGGCAAGCCTGATCTGCCAGGGTGAGAGAGCTGGAGCTTCACCTCCAGGTGAGGAGGGACTTTAGGGAGGTTACGCACTCTGCACTGCTTCAGGGCTCGACACGCCTTGCACGCGCCTGTCCAGAGTACCGAGTAGTATCCAAATTGAGTCAGTCCTCACAACTGACAAAGTAATCCAAGTTCGCTTTATCTGCTTCTTTGCTGCTTTTTTTGGTGGTGGACAGTTTACCGTAAACAAACAACACTGCCATACATCTAAAGCAACAAACGATGGAAAGTCCAACACACAGCGAACTCCCTGCCTTTGAAGCCGGCTCTAGCTCCGGCGTACAGCTGGTTTCTCAAGCTCTCACTAGAGTTCTTGGTCTAGGTCCTGATCTAGGTAGACTTGATCCCAATCTCGGATTTTTAGACCTAGGTTTAGACTCGGTTACTAATGATCAGTTTATACAACTTCTGCGCGATGCGATCGGTGGGCCGGTTGCCCTACCCAGCACGATAATATTCGATTACCCTACAGTAGCCGAACTGTCGCGGTTTGTAGATCGGCTCCTTATTGGACAATATGAACAAGACACGCCTACCAGGTTACAGCAACCACTAGTCAGCAGCCATGGCAGACCAGTTGCTGTACTGGGCGCTAGTTGTCGCTTTCCCGGCCACGCCCACTCGTTCAGCGGGTTCTGTGAGCTTCTGCTCACTGCAAAATCGCAGGGTCAGCCTGTGCCGCCGAATCGCTTTATTCTGGGGGAACTTGAACGGCCTGTAGTGGCTGCTTTCTTGGACAATGTCGACCGTTTCGACAACCGGTTTTTCCAAGTGAGCCCGCGTGAGGCGTCGCTGATGGACCCTAAGCAACGAATCTTGCTGGAGTCCACTATAGAATCTGCACTAAATGGAGGTCTAAGAAGTTCGGACCTAAAGTCAGCTAAGACCGGTATCTTTGTTGGATTCTGGTCCAACGATTATGCAGCTTATAGACGCTTTGATAAAGAGATGACAGTGGGACACGTGGCCGGACAATCGGATGCAATTGCCGCTGGTCGTATTGGTCACTTTTTGGACACGAAAGGCACTTGTTTAGCCATCGATACGGCCTGTTCTAGCGGATCAGTAGCTGTACATTTGGCTAAAAACTCCTTGTTGATGGGCGAGATTGGTATGGCAGTCTGTGGTGCCGCCAATACTTGCTTTGCATCAGACGTTTTCAATGCTTTTTTCACCAATGGCCTTTTGTCGCCAACTGGTCAATGCAAAGCTTTTGATGCGGAAGCTGATGGCTACATGAGGGGGGAAGGAGTAGTTTCAGTAGTGATTGGCTTTCCACTATCTGCTTCAGAATCTCTGGCGCTTATTCTTGGAAGTGCCGTGAACCACGATGGCCGAAGTGCCAATCTTTTTGCACCGAATACAGGCGCCCAAGTTGCAGTGGGCGTTGAGTCGTTAGCAAATGCACAATTGAAAGCACACAAAGTTAAAATGATTGAAGCACACGGAACAGGAACGTTCTTAGGAGATGACGTTGAACTGAGGTCTATTTTACAGACTTACAAACCTGTTAATAACTTATTGACATTGTCCTCAGTAAAAACGCTTATCGGTCACACAGAAGCATGCGCTGGTCTTGCCGGTATCCTGAAGGTAATTTCTGCTTCACGCAAACAGAGCATTGTGCACAATCACATGAAATTATTCCGTTCCTCACAGTATGGACATAAAGTTACAGTTCCAGTACTTTCCCAGCATTTTTTTGCTGATATTTCTGCGGTAAATTCATTTGGATTTAGTGGTACAAACGCAAACGTTCTACTAAAATGCTTTTCAGAACAGCAACTTGTGATGAACTTCCAAGAACAAAACTTTTTTACCTTCCCACTCTCAGCGAAAAGTACATTTTCAATGAATAAATTCACTGAGAAGGTTCTAGAAGTACTGAAATCATCGACTCGTGACATTTCTATTATTGCAAATAAGGCCAAAAAGATTTGCGAAAACTACTCAAAAAGAGCTTTTGGTTTTGGTTGGAATGCAAGCCAAATTGCTAAATCATTAGTAGCAGAACACAACACAGAAAAGCTGAAGCAGAAAAAGTTAGCCTTCCTTTTCGCAGGTCAAGGTTCAGAGCGTTTCAACATGGGGCTCGAACTGTTTTTGACAAACTCACAATTCAAAAGTGCCTTGAACAAATGCGAACACTTGTTGCTGCAAAACAATTTCAGTTTTGATCAGTTGTTCAGCTTTGGCACAATAGGCAGCATCAAGAAGTTATCAGACCTTCAGAGTCCTGGATTTCGACAACTACTTCTCTTTTGCATTGAATATGCTCTGACTGAAATGTATGCGCATTGGGGCATCAAACCTAGTCTTGTTCTTGGACACAGTTTTGGTGAGTTAGTGGCTGCTGTTGTAGCCGGCGTTCTGTCATTCAGTGACGCATCTATGCTGATTTTGGCACGGTGTACTGCGTTCGAAACTTTAGCTCCAGAAGGCGCAATGCTGGCATTGAGTTCCGATAGAAAGAAAGCCCAGAAAATTGAGGGGAGTCACCAAGTTCGAATCGCTTGCTTCAATAGTCCGCAGCAGGTGGTTCTATCAGGTGAGAAGGATGCCATTCAAAAGTGTAAAGCTGAAAGCACTTGGCTTGGGCTGAAAAATACAGTAATAAACCAGAGACCGTTGCACACTGACCTAATGAAACCAGTCTCACTACAGCTGCTGGAGACTGCCTCAAATCTGCAATACTCAGAACCCAGATGCGAATTTTTGTCTTCGATGACAGCTGAACCTTTGGGTTTGCTGAATGCAAACTATTGGGCTCAGCAAATAGTAAAACCAGTACAGTTTGAAGCTGCCGCCAATTTGGCACTGACGAAATTATGTGACACATTTCTGGAAATAGGTCCTACACCTGTTCTGAATGAACTGGTGAAACAAAATTCATTGGTAAATGAATATTGCTCCTTCATTCCAACACTCTCGCAGAACCAGTCGGATTGCTTCCTCACAGGTGAAGCGCTTAGAACAATGTATCTTAGTGGCTTCTCCATTGATTGGCGTGCCGATAACTCTTTCGATGTCTGCCCTTTTCCTCTTTACCAATTCGAACAAAAAGAATTTTGGATTTCTGTTGATCGGCTTGTCTTTGATACTGTGAAAGCTCCTGAACTGAGAGTTAAGGATAAAGCATTTACTTCTACTCTCAGCTACATGAGGATTTGGAAAGCGATAAATTTACCAGTCAACACTTCTGAAGTTACACAGAAATTGTTTGTGGTCATTGGCAATGAACCCTTGAAAAAATCTGAGAATTTCTGCAGTATTCGTTCTACTGACATAAACAGCATACATCAGACACTTAGTTCTTGTTCAACTTTTGTTAGAACTGTAAACCCCATTCCACAAACGAATTACTTCACTTTGGTTAAATTGGCACAATTGCTGCTGAAACAGCGAAGGGAGGTTTTCTTCCCAATTGTATCTGTTTTACCAATCACTTTCGACAAGAACACAATCTGTTTTGCATTGAGTGAATTTTGTGCAAGTTATATTCGAGCATTAGCAGCTGAAAGTTCACTCATACAGTCATCTTTCATTTGTTTGAGTTCAGAACATAACTTAGATCACACACTGCAGTTCCTAAAATCACACATGAAATATGGTAACAGTGTTTACATCAGCTGTAACAAAATGTACACTTCACTGATTAGCGATGCAAAGCATCTTGCAGCTTTTAGTCAACCCACCACAATGCAAACCCAGTCCAGACCATATTGGATCACAGGCGGCTTGGGCGACATTGGAATTGCTGTAGGTTCGTTGAGCTCTAGTTCACAGTCAGCCCAGCCTATTGCTCTGTCAGGTCGCAGGCCTGCTAAAAGTGATATTGCTGAGAAAATTGCTTTAATGCGCAAGAACTTTGGATTGGTTGTCGTGTCAAATTTTGATGTATGTTCTCCAACTGAAACAAGCAATTTTCAAACACACTTGGAACACATAGGGTCCGTAGCACACTGTGCAGGCTCTCGCGATGACGTAATGATCGTGAGTTCAACTGTTGCCTCCGCCAGAAAAGTAATGCTACCTAAAATTCTTGGAACTGAGATTATTCACAACATCCTGCTGCCAAATAAGTTACATCAGTTTACTGTGTACTCATCGATATCAGCTGTATTGGGAATCCCTGGAGAAAGCTACTATGGTGCTGCTAATGCAGCCGCCAGTAGTTCTTGTCACTCAAGAGTACAGTGTGGATTGTTTGCTCAGAGCATCGAATGGGGAAATTGGCGCAGAATTGGTATGGTTGCTCATATTGAAGAATCACTACATGCCAGAGGATTTCTTGGATTGGAAGCTAACGCTGCACTTCAAATCGGTGAAGAAATCCATCACTTTGGTTGGGCGGAAACTGTTGTTTGTGATATAGATTGGCGCTTGGCTGTCGATCGGCGACCAGAATTACAGAGTTTCTTGGACTTTGCTGTGTCAAAAGACACTATAGAAAAGTTACCGCTGCAGAAGAAAAAGAAGAAAGTCAGTACAATCACTCCTACAAAGTTGAACATAACTTCGTTAGTTGAAGAGTCTCTGAGACATGTAACTGGTGACTATGAGATGGTGCTGAATTTCTCACAAGGGTTCTTTGAAATGGGTCTTGACTCTGCAGGTTCTGTGGAACTGCTAAATCATCTTCAGAAAGCATTGGGCGATGAGGTTAAACTTGCTTCTACTGCTGCCTTTGACTATCCTTCTGTTAATTTGCTAGCCAAGTATGTGGAAGGATTGTTTTCTCCAAAACCTGAGTCAGAAGTCATTTTGCCTGAAAGCTTTGAAGTTGGACTCGAGTCTGCTCCTATTGGAGTTCATGGTGCTTCATGCTTTGCACCTGGAATCGGCTTCAATTTAGACTATTTTTGGGAAGGGTTTGTTGATGGTAATGACAAAATGAGCATTATTCCACACAGTCGTTGGGATATTTCCAAATATTTCGATACTGAGATGGGAAAGTCCTCAAAGATGTATATAAATCGTGCAGGATTTATTCTTAAGCCCGAAATAGACAAATTTGACGCTTCATTTTTTGCTGTTTCTCCTACTGAAGCAAATTACATGGATCCTCAGCAGAGACTGCTACTTCAGTGTTCTTGGCATGCACTGGAACACTCAATGGTTTCTCCCTCAGTTTTGCTAGGCGAAACAGGAGTTTACATTGGAGCCAGTGGTTCTGAGTATCTGGAAATGGCTCGCAAACTAAGAGTCAATCACTCACATTTGACAACAGGGATGTTCCCTAGCATAATCAGTGGTAGGCTGGCATATTTTCATGGGTTTATGGGCCCAGCAGCCACTATAGACACAGCATGTTCCTCTTCTCTTACAGCACTTTGCATGGCAAATTCGTTTTTGAGATCAAACCAAGCTTCTAGGTTTTGTCTTGTAGGGGGCACAAGTCTTGCTATCCACCCCGATGGGTTGGTTGATCGATGCAGAGCTAAAATGTTGTCACCTGATTGTCACTGTAAAACATTTGATATGGATGCTGATGGATATGCTAGAGGTGAGGCTTGTGCCGGCCTTCTGCTAGGTTATTCAACTTCTTCTGTTTTGGCAGTTTTGTCAAGTATCGCTGCTAACCAAGATGGTGCTAGTAGTGGGTTGACTGCTCCAAATGGCATAGCACAACAAACAGTAATCCAGAAAACTATTGACCTAGGTCAAATTAATAAAGAACATATTGCAACAGTTGAGTGTCATGGCACAGGAACTTCTTTGGGTGATCCAATTGAGACTAATGCTTTGTTTGCCAAATATGCATACATCAAGCGACCATTGATTATCGGAACTTCAAAAGTAAATATAGGCCATTGTGAAGCAGCTGCAGGGATAATGGGGTTCCTTAAAATTGTTAAAGCTAGCTTTCATTCATATTTGCCTATGCATCGCAATTTTGCTGTTCCTAACAAAGCAATAGATACGGTTAGCCGAACTGCTTACATTCCCTGTGCAGGTGTAAGATTGAATACCGAGACAGAACAGAACAAGGCTGCTATTAGTTCATTTGGAATAAGCGGAACAAATGTACATGCGGTTGTAGATGCGATTGAGAGGCTTGAGGTTGCTTCTGCTGGGAAAAGTGATATGCGAGAATGGAACATTTTTCCAGTATCTGGCAAAAGTGAGACCAGTATGACTAGCAATTTGAGGAACTGGCAAAATTTTATAATCACAAAGAGACTGTTTGACAGTGCTGCTGCTCAGCTTGGTGTTTACCGGCCACATTTTCGCCACAGAGCTGCAATTTTGAAACAGAGAGGTAGTGCAGACTTCAAGATAGTCAAAACTGAGTATAAACGAACCAACCCCAAGCTAGGGTTCTTGTATACAGGCCAGGGTGCAGAAAGAGTGAATATGGCAGAACAATTGTATCACAGTGAGCCTATATTTAGCAAAGAGTTGCAGAAATGCAATGATATAATTGACAAATTTCAAGAGACGGACTCTGACTCAGAACAGATTTTGTACCGAGCTAGGTTTAATCGGTCAGACAAGGCCTCAGCTAGTGATTGTTTGCTGGGGATACTTACCCAACCACTGTTGCTTGGGTTTGAGATTGCACTCATTGAGTTGTGGCAAAATTGGGGAGTTCAATCGGTCTGTGCGATTGGTCACAGTTTAGGTGAAATCAGTGCCGCTTTTGAAACAGGCATGCTTAGCCTGATTGATTCTTTGGAGTTAGCGTTACTGCGTGGAAAGGCAATGGAAGAATTTTCGAATGGATGTATGCTAGCACTGGACTGTGCTGAGTCCATGGTTGCAAAGACTATTGGCCTACTGTCATGCAAAACATGGTTGGCAGCAGTGAATAGTCCTGTGCAAACGGTCATATCAGTGATAAAGAAATCAGTCAGTCTTGTCACTCTGGTTTATCAAGAAATGGGTTTCCAGCCACGGGTGGTAAACACTCGGTTTGGATTCCATTGTCCACTGCTGAATAGAGCATCAGAATCATTTTACGCACAGACACAACAGAAATTTCAATTTTATGCAGCAAATAAACCTGTGTTTGCAAATCTGTCTGGCCACCTGGTGAAGAGTTTTGATGCTGAATATTTACGCCAACAAATGATAAACTCCGTGCAGTTCGAACGTTGCATAAGATCTGCAATGAATTTGGATATTGATGGATTTGTAGAAATTGGCCCGCACTCAGTATTAGCATCCAGTGCACAAACAACTGCATCCAAAGCTGGAAGGAATGATTTGCTCTTTCTTTCTTCTTTGCACAGACAGCGTAATGACAACATGAGTTTGATTGAGTGTTTGGGACGGTTGTATTGCGCTGGCTCGACTATAAAATGGGAACAAGTAAACGCAACCAGTCTTCAGAATGCACACCAAGCAATGGCTCCGGAGTATAGTTTTGAGCAGAATACTTATTGGCTACCTGAAGTAGTCCAAGAAGCAGAAACTGAGGATTCGCCTGAATTCCATCCACTGCTAGGAAAACGTATTTACCTTGCAGAAACTACCAAACAGTGCTTTGAATCAGAGGTTAACATAGCTAAGCCTACATTGAATTTTCTTAATGACCATATAATTGGCCATAGATGTCTTATGCCTGCTACTGCCTATCTTGAACTGATGATGACTGCGGCCAAGACAGTGTGCTCTGATCAAGTCATGTCTGTTGAGGTTCATGATTTTGTTGCACTGGCTCCACTGGTTCTTAATGAAGAACGAGTGCTGCTTCAAACATGGATAGAATATTCGTCAGACAAGCAAGCTTATTTGAGCACTGTGCACAGCTGCACTAGGGGCTCAAATCGCTGGGAGCTGCATGCAAGGTGTTTTGTGGTTTTGAAGCCAGATAAAGTTACAAAATACACTTCAGTTCCAGTCACTAGTGACTTTCCACAGGTTCTTGAGAAGGAAACTGCTTACTCTATCTTGGCTAATTCTGACTTGCAGTATGGAAAAATGTTTCAGGCCATGGATAAAGTAGGATTTGAGGGTCTGACAGCAGCAGCTGTTGTCTCACAAGCATCTGCAGACAGCAGGTTTCTAATACACCCTGGGTTCTTAGACAGCGTTTTGCAGACGAGCTTCTTTTCCTCTCTGAATGAAAGGAAAGATCAAGAGCCTATAGCAGTGCTCGCTCTAAAAAGGCTGCATATCCATGTAGAACGATTTTTCGTGGTAAACGTAAGCACAGTTACGGAAAAGATCGGCTCCAACTTCCAAAGCTGTATGAAAGCCTGTTTGGATGATGGGTCAGTAGTGTTAGAGATCGAAGGCTTTATGACACGTTCAATCACATTTGGTCAACAGGACACACACAGTTTGTCTAGTAACGTGTACAGTTTGTTGTGGAGTCGCCTTGAACAAGTTGTTACTGCAAGTTCTGGATCTCCGCTACTGATACGGACATTGGCTCATCATCTTCAGTCTTTCATTTCAGAAGCAGTTTTCGTCATCTGTCCACTGGAATTGGGAAATGTTAGAGGATTATTCTCAAGCTTGAATGGCATAATATGGAGTGTGAACGACAAAGCAACATCATTCATGAATGACTTAATCCCCTTAATCGCTTTGGTTAAAATGATAACACAACTGACTATCGATTCTTGCATTAATTTGACTGCAATCTGCAGTGAATCGTTTCAATCGCACATATTAGATGGGTTTATAGCTTCAGCCCAGATGGAAACTGAAAAACTGTCTGCAAATCATTGTTATCTGAAGTGCAAAAATTCGTTCAGTATAATACAAAAAATAGCGCCACAGCTTGGTGCAGTTTGTCTCAAAAACGAATGGATATTTGTTAAGCTGATTGTTAGGTATGATAATTGTGCAACACAACCTCCACTCGAGCAAAAAATGATAAACCCACAAGGCGCATCTATGGTTACGGGGGGTCTGAGTGGTTTGGGACTAGCCACTGCTGAAGCTATTACTTCAACCTCATCAGAAAACCGAGTTTTGTTGCTTGGCAGACGATCTGCTTCAAAACTTTGTCAACAACAGATTAACGAAATGCGTGATAGAAATATAAATGTGAATACACTGAATTTTAACGTTTGTAATCGATGGGATTGGGCATTGATGTTGACGGAATGCTCCTTAAATTCTGTTTATCATGCTGCTGGAATAGTAGATGATAAGCTTACCCGCAACTTAACGTTGCACTCAGTTAGTTCAGTGTGCGCTCCTAAAGTGATTGGGTCTGTGTTCAGTTTCTTGTTGAACAAAGGCTTTTCTTGTCAACATAGTGTGATGTTCTCTTCAACAACTGCTGTTTTGGGAAACATCGGTCAATCACATTATGGAGCTGCAAATTCGTTTTTGGATGGTTTAGCTATGTTTGCTAAAAGTCTGGGTTACTGCATTGCAAGTGTTGGTTGGGGAAACTGGGACAGGATTGGAATGGCATCTGACCTGACAAAAACGTTAGAAGCTCAGGGTTTGTATGCCATTTCTCCTGAAGAAGGACAGCTTGCTCTCAAGAATCTGACAGCTGAACTATTTCAGCCGCATCTTCTCTATGTTAAAGCAGACTGGACTAAAATATCTTTAATACGAAAGAGCCCTGAGCTGCTGGCTTCAGTTGCTGTTAGAGGATTTCAGGTTGATGTGTCTTCTGAGTCAGTTGAAGTCACAGATATGACAAAAGATATGAAGACGGAGATTGAGCAAATGAAGGATATCATAGTTGATGTGGTGAAAACTGTTCTGACTCTGGACAAAAGTACTGTAGTCGATTATGAGATGGGATTTATGGACATGGGAATGGATTCTTTGCTTTCGGTGCAATTTTCTGACAGTCTACAAGACAGTCTTGGTTCACAGATTCAAATACCAAGTACTGTTGCTTTTGATTTCCCAAATGTCAATGCACTAGTGAAATACCTAAATACACAATTAAAAGTTGACATTGACGCGTCACACGTGCCGATTCTGCCTATTGAAGAGGTTTCTACTGCACAACAGCTCGATGGTCAAAGTTTGATTGTTCGTGGAGCATCCTGCTGTTTGCCACAGAAATCTCTGTCTATATCCCATCTATTTGATAGCCTCTGTGACAATGAGGACTGTGTGAGCAGTGTTCCTGAGGACCGTTGGAACATAGAAGAGTATTACTCTTCAGATCCTGATGACATAAATGCGATGTATGTCAAAAGCTGTGCTTTCATGCAGCACAGGATAGCTGCTTTTGACGCTGCATTTTTCAACATTAGTCCTAGAGAAGCCAAGCTGATGGATCCTCAACAAAGACTGCTGCTGCAAACAGTCTGGCACACGTTTGAAGGTTCGCTTATAACTTCAACAGATCTTTCAGCTTTAAACATCAGTACATTTGTGGGATGCATGGCCGTTGAATATGAGGAGCTGCTGATTTGCGCAAAGACCAATGATTCCTATGTCGTTACTGGAGTCGCCAGCAGTGTACTTAGTGGTCGTGTGGCATATTTTTATGGTTTGCAAGGCAGCGCAGTTACAGTAGACACTGCCTGTTCATCATCACTAGTAGCTGTGGCTATTGGAACACAAAACCTATGGGCTAACCATGGTGCAGTAAGTCATGCCCTAGTCGCAGGCGTTGACCTGATGGTTTCTCCACAAGCAATGGTTCTGAGGTGTAGAGCTAGAACGCTTTCACCTGATTGCCATTGTAGAAGTTTTGATCGGTGGGCTGATGGATATGTTAGAGGAGAAGGCTGTGGGACAATTTTCGTTGAAAGGATTGTAACAGCTGACCCTAACAAACAGCGTGGCCTAGGAGAAATCGTTTGTGTTATGACAAACCAGGATGGAAGAAGCAGTGGTCTCACTGCACCAAATAGTGCTGCACAGGAATCACTACTAATTGACATCTTGACAAATAAGCAGGTGCCGGCTGTAAGCTTTATGGAAACACATGGGACTGGAACAGCTTTGGGCGACCCCATTGAGTTGAATGCTTTAGCTAGAGCTGCCCAACAGTCTAATCAGTCCAGCGCGCCTATTTCACTAGGCACCATCAAAGCAAACATGGGTCACACAGAAGGTGCTGCTGGTATCTCTGGAGTTCTGAAGGCACTCAGTTCAATAGCATTTCAGTACATTTTGCCACATAGAAATTTTGGCTCGCTTAACAAAAGAATAACTGAACTGAAACATGGGAAAGCAAGTCTATCAATAAGCGGATTTCATGCAAAACAGTATGAGACTGCTACTGTTAGCTCATTTGGCATCAGTGGAACAAATGCTGCTGGTATGTTTAGACATATCAAAGCTGCAAACAGAGCGTCTTACAGCCCACAGCCTACCTACATTTTGCCTATGTCAGCTAAAACGCGACTCTCCTTGCTGAACTTAAGACATTCATGGTTGTCTGCACTGGAAAAGTTTAATGGTTGGCTTACTGATTTACTAAGTATTGCTGCATCTGCTAGGAAACATTTCCCTGTGCGTTCCTGCATTGTTGCTGGCAGTCAAAAGGAACTTATTAAAACATTGTCAACTGGCTCCACACTGATGGAACCTTTGTCAAATACAACATTATCTGTATGCTTTCTATTTACCGGCCAAGGTTCAGAATACATAAATATGGGAAAAGAAGTTTTAGACAGTAACGAAGTATTTAGAGACTTATATTCCACATTGATGAACAACAGTGACGTTCATTCAACTATATATCCAGACTCAATTGATTATGACAACATGAAGACAGCATCTTTGACATTGAAGGAAACCGAACAAACGCAACTGTCACTTTTTGCGATAGAGTATTGTCTTAGTTTACTTTGGCAGCACTGGGGAGTGACAGCTCATAGTGCAATTGGTCACAGCGTTGGAGAAGTATCAGCAGCCACAGTGGCAGGCATGTTACCATTTGAAACAGCACTTGATCTAATAAAACTTCGAGGCAAGTGTATGGCAGACAGCCTAGCTGGCACAATGATTGCATATGAAATGTCTTCCAAATGTGCACACCGATTAATATCCGAACTCAAAGTTGACAGTTGGGTAGCTGCTGAGAACACTGAAAAGCAAACAGTTATTTCTACTGCTTCCAACAACAAAGAGTACCTGGGATGCATCGGAAGTGAGCTTGCTGTTAATCCAAAGATAGTCAACCAGAATTACGCATTCCATTGTCCGCTAATGTTGGAATCGTCTGATCAGTTGTACAGCTGTTTGACAGATTTTGAATTTTCTAATGGAAGCTTTGCAATGTACTCAAACCTGGATGCTGAAGCGATTTGGACTGTTGACTGTGCCTACTGGAAATATCAGATGGTCAATTGTGTCAGATATGCCGATTGTGTGGCGTCAGCTGTTGGTGATGGAAATAACTGCTTTCTTGAAGTTGGACCACATCCTGTTTTGTCTAACTTAGCTGCACAGACGTGCCCAAGCCTTTCCAGAATTGCATCATTGCACAGAGCAAAATCAGACACTGTATGTATGTTTAGTTCACTTGCAGAACTATATGAACATGGTGCACACATTGAATGGCAAAACATTTACCAGAAGCCCAACACACTTGTCATTTCTGCCCCTTACTATGCTTTCGATGACCATGAGTATTGGATTTCCGTTGAAGAATCAGTAAAATCAAGGAAAAAGTTAAAAACAGAAGACATTACAGTAGTACTTTGTGAAACTAATGATTGTTTGTATTACACTGCATGGGTGAAACTACCCTCTCAGATTAGTGCACAACCACTTTTAAAATACCCCCTTGTGGTAATGCATAACAAAAACAGTTCAGTCTTTTTGAAATCGACTAATGAACATTGCATTTTGAGCACGGTTTTTCTCTTTGAATATCCCAATATCCTGTTTTCTCTTGCGTCTGAGTCACAAAGTGTATCACTTTTGAACTATATATCAAGCTTCTCTGTATTGCTGTCATACAAATTTAATGTACCAACAAATTTATGTGTACTGCTTCCATCATACAGAACGATTTTGAATGAACAACTGGTATGCAATCAGGAACTTAATATTTTGGGAGGGTTTCTGAAAACACTAGGAGCTGAGCTTCCCATTTTGAAATTGCAGCAACTATTTGTGCCTACTCTTAACCATTTTTGTATATCAGAGTGTTTTAAGCCTGTCAGTTACTCAGTTTGCGCTTTTGGCAAAGCTATACACACTTTAAAACTCATGCAGTACTCATCTATTCATACTGTTAAACTTTCTGTTAGCTCATTGTCTTCACATCAACCTGCTGTGTCAGTCATTACTGGTGGTTTGAGTGGCTTAGGTTTCCTAACTGCAAGAAATCGCGGCTTGGAATGGTCCAGCGTGACAATATCTCTTGGGCGGAGGACTATGTCTATTAGTGTTCAAGAACAGGTAGACCAGACTAGAGCAGATGGGGGCTCATGGCTATCTTCTCAAACAGATATATCGAAACAATTAGCTGCATCAAATCTGTTGTTTCACCTAAGCATCGATTGCATTAATCTTTTTCATGCTGCTGGCGTTGTTGAAAACCAAAATATTGACGCGCTTACTTTGTCTCATTTGAGAAGATTGTTCAGTCCAAAAGCTTATGGTGCATTGCTCTGCCAACACCTCTTATCATCTGTCATTTCCAAAACGGTTTTCTTTTCTTCCATTGCAAGTATTGTTGGAACTCCTGGTCAGTCTATGTATGCTTCAGCCAATTCTTTTCTCGATGGGCTTGCTTTTGCGTTGACTAAAGAAGGACACAGTACTGCCAGCATTGGGTGGGGTAATTTTGCTGAGGTTGGAATGGCCGCTGAATTCACAGATTCGATGGTAGCTGCCGGAATGGGAGCTCTGACCCCTTCTGAAGGAATGACTGCTTTGCGTGAGATAATTCAAGATAAGGTTGTCCACGTATGCTGTGCAAGACGGCATTGGCAAAAAATTGTAACGTTGAGACCAGATCTGACAGGGTTGTTGGAAATGGTTGCATTAAAACCAGTAATACCAACTCCTGAAGCTTTATCAGTAACAAAACCGGATATAACGAAGTCAGTTCAATTTAAGTCATTCAACTTCAGGCAGATAATTGAGGAAATAACCATAGAAGTGTTGGGTTTCTCAGCTGGATCTACAATAGACCATTATGTTGGTTTTATGGACTTAGGTTTAGACTCGCTAGGGGCAATTGAACTAGCCGATAAACTTCAGAAAGTTATTGGGAACGGCTACAATGTACCAGTAACGATTGCTTTTGATTTTCCATCAATTGACGTTATGGCACAACACTTTGAAGCTGTTGATGAGACTATGAAACCAGAGGAACAACCAACTGCAGCATACAGGACATTGCAAACAGTGGCTTCTGATTGCATCACATATGTTGTGGGATTGCAAACAAACGTTCCTGGTACTACAGCAAATGCTGAAGGCTTTTACAGAACCTTGCTAGATGGAACCGACTGTGTGTGTGCTATTCCGAACAGATGGGATACTGAATTTTACTATGACAGTGATCAAAACGCTCCAAATAAGATTTATGTGGAAAAGGCAGCCTTTCTACAGAAAGACATTTCCATGTTTGACTGTCTGTTTTTCAATATAAGCCCTATGGAAGCGCAATACATGGACCCACAACAAAGACTGTTACTGCAAAGTGTATGGCATGTCATGGACAGTGCCAGAATGAATGCTAGAAACTTGTTTGAGCGTGACATGGGTGTGTTCATAGGAAACAATGGTGTTGAATATTTGGAATTACTTCAAAATACCTCTGACCTTCAGCCACATGCAGCCACCGGCTCAAACTCAAGTGTCTTGAGCGGTCGAGTTAGCTATGCATTTGGCTTGCAAGGCGCAGCTTTGACTGTTAACACAGCCTGCTCATCAGCACTGGTGGCACTTTGTTTATCCATGAAACAATTAGAAGAGAATGTATCAGTGGTTAATGAGCCTTCAGCAGTTGTGGCAGGTGTTGAGCTGATCATTGCACCCTCTGGAATGATTCTTAGATGCAAAAACAAAATGCTAACTACCGATTGCCACTGCAAAACGTTTGACAAAATGGCTGATGGTTATGTAAGAGGAGAAGGTTGTGGAGTTGCAATTCTTCAGCGATATAGCCTTCCTTCAAGACCATTGTCTTCCTTTGCAGTGGTATGTAGCACTGTGGTCAATCAGGATGGTCGTAGTAGTGGCTTAACTGCACCCAACAGTGTAGCTCAAGAGGCATTACTTACCCGCTTGCTTGGCTATGCAGATAAAGAAATTGGAATTGGCTTCTGTGAAACTCATGGCACTGGGACTGCTCTTGGAGACCCCATTGAATTGAATTCACTGTCTAGAACAGTTGAAAAATTGGGCATGCAGAGAACTGGAAGCGCAGTAGGTACTGTGAAGGTCAACATGGGTCATTTAGAAGGCGCAGCTGGGGTTGCAGGTTTTCTGAAATTGGTAATTGGTCTCAAAACGAAATACGTGTTTAAACACCGTAATTGGTGCGTGCTGAACGCTGCAATAGATAAACTACAGCATGTAAAATGTGTTATTCCCATTGAAGGTACTATTTGGGAAGAAAACAGACAAGGTGCTGCCAGTTCATTTGGATTTAGTGGAACAAATGCATCCGTTTTGCTAACAGAAATGTTGGACAAAATAGTTTTAAATTACATGAGTTGTCCACACTTTTTGGTTCCTTTATCTGCTAAATCAGCAGTTTCTTTGACTCAGCTGTTGTCAGACTGGAGCAGGTTTATCACTGACTTGTCTAGTGTACAATTGCAGCAGAGCGCATATGCCATGGCATGCTTAAGAAGTCACTTCAACTACAGAACTGCTATAAGTGGGTTTGATAAACTTGAATTGCACAATAGTATTCAGTTGGCAAAGACAATAAAAAAGAAAAACAGTTTGAAAAAATGCTTCACCTTCTCTGGTTTTGGATCTCTGTATATAAACATGGGTTTTGCTCTTGTGGAACACTGTTCAAGCTTTGCCAAATGGCTTGACAGTCTGTTGCAAATTGCTGAACAAAACTCTGGGTTTGAGAACTTAAAGGACCTTATATACCCTGATGTAGAATTGGTGGGTAGCGCCAGATCTCAAGAGCAGAGCAATCGTATGCGCAAAATATCAGTAGGTCATGTGCTTCTTGTATGCCTTCAGTGTGCATTAAGGAAACTTTGGCAATCATTTGGTGTGTTCCATTCAAGTGTCATAGGGCACAGCGCCGGAGAGGTGTCTGCTGCTGCAGGAGCAGAAATTATTACTGATGCAATAGCTGTGCAGATTGCTTGTCTTCGTGGAAAATCAATGGAAATGAGCCCTGGATCCATGACTGCTGTAAGCGCCAGTGGCGTCACAGCAGGCAAAGTGGCTGAACGATTGCAATCTACTGGATGTCAAGTTTATCTTGCTAATGAAAACAGTCCAGTGCAGAGTGTATTAGCTAGTAGATGTCATGATGCCGCAGCGATAGTGAGCATAATGAATGAATTAGGAATAAGTGCGACTGTAATCATCAATACAGTTGCATCACACTGTGAACTTATGTCCGCTGGGGCAGAAGTGTTCCTAAAGTCGATAGAAAATATAACCTTTGAACTACCCTCTGTGAAATTTATTTCCAGTATGACTGGCAAAGAAATGCCTGAGGTGAATGCTGACTACTGGAAAAGTCATCTGCTTCAATGTGTAAGGTTTGGAGACTGCATCGAAACTGCAATGCAAATTGGCAGCGATGTTTTCCTTGAAATCGGCCCTCATTCTGTGCTGAGTGGGCTAACCTTACAAAGTTCGAAACAAAACGATATTTTGTCACTGTGTTCATTGAAACGAAACAGACAGGACTGGGGCATCCTGCTAGAAAATGTTGCTTCCCTTTATATGCATGGCGTTGACCTTTATTGGAAAACAATCTTTGATGGAGATTTGAGGTGTGAAACATCAATGGCTGTCCCTGATTATCCATTTGCTGAGCAGTCCTACTGGGTTGCTGTTGGTAGAACTGAATCAGAACGTAGCCTTCTACTAGGTAAACGTGTTCCTTTGGCACCAGCACAGAAGATTTGTTTCGAAAACACATTGACATTAAGAGAACCTTACAAGTTTTTGCTTGACCATGTGGTACTAGGTAAATGTGTTTATCCAGCTACTGCCTATATAGAAATGCTAATTACAGCTGTAATGTCATTGAGTGAGGAAAACAATGTGCAGGTGGTAATAGAAAATTTTAGAGTTACATCTCCACTGTACCTAACAAGTTCTAAGGTTAAAATTCAAACTTGGCTCAAACGTTTACACAATGGGTCTTATTATTGTGAAATATACTACAGCTCTGGCAAAGACGTGTGGGTGAAAGCTGCATCAGCCAGCGCTTCCAGTGATCAATTTTTGCTGTCAAAAATATTGCCTGCTTCAACTGTTGGGACAAAGCTGGAAAAACCTGAAATTTATGATGAATTATTGTCATCTGGTCTATTATACTCTGGAGCATTTAGAGCTATTGAATCAGTCACATTCAACGACAATGAGGTTCACTCTCATATTCAACTTCCTTCTAATTCAGTGGAGAGCTTTTCAATTCATCCTGGACTTCTGGATTCAGTTCTCCAGACATCTTTCTTTTCCAGTTATAGTTGCAGAGAACAAAACAAACCCTATGTTGTCTTTGGAATTTCTCGGTTGGTATTTTCTGGTGAACGCAAATTAGAGTCACTGTTCTCAGTTGCTATGAGCAAGCCATCTGGCAAAGGCATCGCAAGTGATTTAGTTGCATTCAATGATAGAGAGGAGCTTGTTCTTGAAATTGATGAATTTATTGTTCTTCCACTTGAGCATAAATCGAAGTCCATTCAATGTTCAAGACATTCATATTTAGTTTTCTGGCACCGCCTTACAGCACCAAACATCATGGACCACACAGATGACATTATAACAATGGGATTTCCAAGTTTTGCCATGTCAAGGTTGGAAAACAGCGTAATTTCTGTTTCAAAGACATCAGTTCCTGAGTTGGTTAAGCCACTATGTGGAAGAGTAGTACAGTGGTTTACTGAAATGAATGGGCAGTTATCGGAATTGTGCTCATTCATATTATTGTGCAAAAGTTTGCTACACATTAAACAAACTTCTTATGTTAACATAAATGAGCTGTCCGCATACAACAGAGAGACCGAAATCAGAGTAAGCTGTTTGCTTCAGGGTTTAAAAGCAAGCATTGAAACAGAGTCTGAAAGGATTCACTTTTCGTTCCGGCTGTTTTCAGTGGAAAGAGTGTCAGCAATGCTCAGTGGTGATACTTATACTGGCGATTTGCATTTCCATAGAGGATCTTCCTTTACAAAAAGACTTGGATCCTTCTCAGCGTGTGTCTGGAAACAGTTCAGACAGCAGTCATTATCCCCAAAAACCAGTGCCTGTTTTGTTACCGGAGGTCTGAGTGGCTTGGGGTTTGAAACTGGAAAATTTTTGTCAGTGGAAGACAATAATGTCATGCTAGCTGGTAGACGAAAGCCATCTTCAAAAGCACAGAAAGAACTTGATAAGATGCGAGCTGCAAACCGAACAACATATGTTTTATCCTTCGATGTGACTAGGCTCAATGACTGGGCATCCATAATTGAAAGTGGTCCTACAAATGAAAGTAGCAACGTCTATCATGCAGCTGGTGTGATTTCTGACAAAATCCTAACTGCAACAACACTGTTATCTCTGAAGACTGTTTTTCAAGGCAAGGTTGCAGGTGCTGTGTTGAGCATGCTGTCCAATCAGTTAAGTAGAATGCAGAGCAACGTCTTTTTCTCTTCAGCAGTTAGTGTTTTGGGAAACAGAGGTCAGTCAAATTATGGTGCCGCGAATGCACTGCTAGACAATTTAGCAGCAACCTTCACAGACAGTGGCTTCCATGTTATAAGTGTGGGTTGGGGCAATTGGTCACAGATAGGCTTGGCTTCAAAGTTCCAAATGAGTTTTGAAGCACAAGGTCTTCATGGAATAATCCCAGAGGAAGGAACTGCAGCTGTTAAATTTTTAGAGGCAAAAGCCAGCTATTTTCATGTGGTATACATTAACGCCAACTGGACAGTGTTTGCTATGCATAGACAAAGATCAGATTTGTTTGATTCCCTGATTAAACGAGTGCATAAAGAAGAGGCGAAAGCTGAATTTCAGAGAAAGGTGCAATCTAAGCCTGTTATGCAATATAGTTCGGTAATTACAGATAAACCACCACAGAAAGACGAATTTCGTAACAATGTCACCAAAATCGTCAGAGAAGTGTTGCGTTTACCTTTGGATTCTCCAATAGATCCTGAAATGGGCTTTATTGATTTAGGTATGGATTCGTTAATTGCAGTGCAGTTTGCTAGAGACCTGCAGAAATATATTGGGGGGGATGTGACCATTCCTGAGACTATTGCATTTGATTTTCCATCAGTTAGTTCAGTCTCAGCATACCTGCAAAACAGACTTAAGACTCATCTTGACTCTGACCAATACCACCCTGCCCCTATTCAGGACGCGGCTGAAGCAACAGGCGAACTTCTTATTTGCGGTTGTTCCTGCATATTTCCGATTCATTCTACCAGCATAGATGAACTAAGTACATCTCTGACAGCAGTAGAAGACTGTGTAATGGATATTCCAGCAGACCGTTGGCTTATCAATGAATACTATTCTGATTTGGATAAGCCTAATTCCATGTTTATAAGGCAGAGTGCGTTTGTCCAGAAGAATATTTCTCTTTTTGATGCTACATTCTTCAACATCAGTCCAAGAGAAGCCAAACTTATGGATCCTCAACAGCGCCTGCTTATGCAAACTGCATGGCATGCATTGGAAGACTCTCAAACAACTCTAATTTCACTGACAGAATTGAATGTCAGTGTATTCGTTGGCTGCATGAACGATGAGTATGGATCATTGCCAGCACACTTGGCCATCAATGACACATACACCATCAGTGGAGTGAACGCAAGTGTGATGAGTGGTCGACTTGCATATTTCTTTGGCTTTAGAGGTCGCGCAGTGACTGTTAACACAGCTTGCTCCTCTTCTCTTGTTTCGCTTGGTCTGGCTGCTCAAGGTCTGCAAGAAGTAATGCCCTACAATGAAGAAATGTGCGCCATAGTGGCTGGAGTGGACCTAATGATAAATCCGAGAGCTATGGTGCTTCGTTGCAAAGCAAGAACCATATCAGCTGATTGCCACTGCAAGAGTTTTGATCATTCTGCTGATGGATATGTGAGGGGTGAAGGCTGTGGTTCAGTCTTTGTGAGAAGAATCGAGTCAGATGCACCTCTGCAGCAGCTTGCTCTTGGAAAAATAATTTGCGCTTCATCTAATCAGGATGGGAAAACCAGTGGATTGACAGCCCCAAGTAGCGTAGCACAGGAAACACTGTTAACCCATGTTTTGAACAACAATGGTAACCCAGTAGAGATTTCATTTATGGAAACTCACGGAACAGGAACAGCTCTTGGTGATCCAATAGAACTGAATGCTTTGTCACGAGCAGTTAAACGAACTCTGTCACCTGGTTCGAACATATCACTGGGTACGATTAAGACCTACACTGGACACTTAGAAGGTGCTGCCGGAATTGCAGGCATAATAAAAGTTACTGCTTCCTTGACTAGCCGCTATATGTTTGGTCACAGGAACTTTGCAGTTTTGAATAACAGAATAACAGAATTGCAGTCTGCTCAGGCAAAACTAGCCATTAATGGTTTCAAACTGTGGCCTGAAAACAGTGCATCCGTTAGTTCATTTGGAATCAGTGGCACAAATGCCTGCGCAGCACTTGTGGGAAGAGAAACAGTGCAATCGGGCTCAGAAAGAAACAGGCCTTGTTATATTTTACCTTTAGCGGCTAGGTCAAAGGCGTCATTAGAAAAATTGAAACAAAACTGGTGCAAATTCTTAAAGAGTTGCACAGGGTTGCTAGAGCAGTTTTGTTCTTCTGCTGCACACTTCCGACAACATTTTCGTTTAAGATTCGCGGCAGTTGGCACGACTTTGTCTGAAATGAAAGAATCAATTTCCCAATCGAGTTTCGTAAGCGAACATAGTGCTGAGTCTATATGCTTGCTCTTCACTGGCCAAGGCTCTGAATACCTTCATATGGGAAGGCAACTGTTTGAATGCAATTCTGTATTTGAGGACATGTTTATTAACTTGCAACGCAGTTTTGGAGCTGATTTATCATCAGTTTTATATAGCGAGTTAGACAGTTTTAATTGTGCTAAAATGATGAATTCTCAGCTGAAATCAACGCAAGTTACTCAAGTTTCCCTTTTTACTCTTGAGTACTGTATCCACAAATTGTGTAGTAGTTGGGGAATAATTCCGTCAAGCGCCATCGGGCACAGCATAGGGGAAATTGTGGCTGCAACGACTGCTGATATGATCTCTTTGTCAGATGCCATATTTCTGACAAAAGTCAGAGGTAAGTTGATGAATGATACACTTGCTGGAACAATGTTTGCTCTTGAAAGTAATATTGAAGAGGCGAAAACCCTGTCCTCAAGACTTCCATTTAATTCTTGGATAGCTGCACAAAACAGCCAAATTCAGTGCGTGCTGTCATTACCTTCTAAATCTGCAAATTGGTTTTTGGGGCTTATGCGTGAACTATATCTAAAACCTAGATTGGTGAACAAAAATTATGGGTTCCATTGTCCCCTAATGAAGATAGCTGCTGAGAGTCTATATAAAGCACTAGAACAAGTACAGTATAATTCTGGTTCATTCCCAATATTTTCAAATCTAGATGGAAAGAGGATTTGGACTGTGAGTAATGCTTATTGGAGGGATCAGGCTGTCAATTGTGTGAAGTATGCAGCCTGTGTGCTAAATGCTGTCAAATCTGGGGTCGATTGTTTTCTTGAGATTGGTCCTCACCCAATATTGGGTAATCTGGCTGTGCAGGAATGTCAGGGTAATTCTGTACTTCCCTGCTTGCATAAGAATAGAGCTGACATGCACAGCTTGTTTTCTTCATTGGCTCAGTTGTACACCTGTGGTCAAAATCTCAACTGGGGAGGAATTTATACTAGCTCTGGGAGTGCCAGAATTGCTATACCGGCATATGCATTTGATGAACAAGAATACTGGGTTTCATCAGAAGAGACTGTTCTGTCCACAGAAATTGTACAGAAACCAGAACCTACTGTTATTAACATAGATGACCATTCTTATTTTTCTGCGTGGGTCGTTGCTTCATCTGATAGTTTTGGTGTCAGCCTGTCTGGGTGGACTGTGACTTATGCATCAGCCCAGTTTCATGTAGAGTCTCTGCATACCATCAGATCATTTGACAAGATTGTTCTACTCAACAGACCAATTGATTTTGAGGTATCGAGCTTGGTTTATTTGCCAAACTTATCTAGCATGAAATGTGCAGCTTTAGAGGACGTTTTTTCATTCTTCCAGCTCCTCTCAGCACATACACTGAAACATTGTTCAAAAGTAGTTGTAGTTCGCTTAATCAGCATGTCCAAATACCAAGCACTGGAGGTAAGTGATGGACTACTGCAGGGGCTTCTGATGGCTTTTTCAGCTGAATACCCCCAAATAGAAGTGTCACAGATTTTGCGTGATAATAGTAAGGCACTGTGTTACACAAACTGGCTCCATATAAGCAGTAATTTCTCTTCTGTGGCTGCCTTCAACTCTACTGTCTATGGACAGCAGCTACTTTGGGCTGGTTCGTGCAAATATAATTGCCTTTCTACACCTCAAAATCTTTCAGGTGAATGCATTGTTACTGGTGGACTTACAGGCTTAGGGTTTCAGACAGCCAAAAATTATTCATTGAAACTTTATGAAACTACACTTTCATTAGGTCGTCGCTGTCCTTCAGCCCTTGTTCAGTTGACGATTGCTCAGTTACGTGATAAAGGTGTTGTGTGGCAATCTGCTGAGGCAGATGTAGCAGTGAGCACAAGCAGCTTTAACTTAACACAACATGCCCTCAGAGATCAGGTTAACATGTTCCATGCAGCTGGTGCTGTAGAAATCGTTCAGATTTACCAGCTGAATTTGCTGCATATACAAAAACTTGTCAATCCAAAGGTAGTAGGGACCTTGCTTTGCCAGAAGCTTCTTTCATCATTTGCTTCAAATTCCGTTCTGTTTTCTTCAATAGCTAGCATAGTAGGCACTGCAGGACAGTCAATTTATGGTGTTGCTAATTCATTTATGGACAGCTATGCATATTACATGGCCCAGGAAGGTCAATGGGCCACTAGTATTGGTTGGGGTAATTGGTCTGAAGTAGGAATGGCAGTAAATGTCAGTCATTCCATGGCTGCAGCTGGAATGATCCCCATAACACCAGAAGAGGGCATTGATGCTTTGCGAGAATTGATGCAGAATCCCTACTCTCATGTTTACTATGCAAAGCGTGTATGGAACAAGATTGTAAAACTGAGACCAGATCTTTGTGGACTGTTGAGGGCATTGCGATCAGAAGTTTCAGCAGAAATCATATTAGAAGAACCACTGCCAGATAGGATCGAAAAAGAACATGCAGTTGAACCTGTGCAAGCTGAAAAGTTTGATGAATTTGAACAGTTAGTTGAGAGCATAGTTAAGAAGGTTCTGGAATTGTCTTCCGACAAAATATTGGATCCCAATGTAGGTTTTATGGAATTAGGAATGGATTCTCTTACAGCTGTTGAATTTTCTGATCAACTGCAGCAGGCAAGTGGGCAACAGATTGACATACCGGTTACTGTAGCTTTTGACTATCCTAACATCAGCTCAATTGCAAAGTTTCTTTGCGATATGTGGTATAAAGAGGAACCGAAAACCGTCTCTGTGGAAGTATCAGATTATGTGGAAAAGGTCGATACAAACACTCACGTTGTTGCTATTTCAACTGTCACACCAGGCCAGCACTGGGACAAGCATGGCTTTCAAATGAATCTGGTTTCTGGATCTGATTGCATAGCTCCAATTCCAATGTCACGTTGGGATATTAATGAGTATTATGACCGTGAAAGCGACTCAGCTGGGAAGATTTATGTCAAACAAATCGGACTACTCAATAAAGACATATCTCATTTCGATGCAACATTTTTCAATATCAGTCCCAGGGAAGCTAAATTAATGGATCCACAGCAACGAATATTGCTCCAAACTGTCTACCATGCATTGGAAGATGCAGATTTCAATAATGTTGATATTCTTCATGCAGAGACAGCTGTTTTCATCGGCAATAATGGCGTTGAGTATCTTGAGCTATTGCAGCAGACTGTAAATGTTGAAGCTGCTGCTGCTACTGGCTCAAACGCTAGTGTTCTTAGTGGACGCATTGCATACATGTATGGGATGCAAGGTAGCACAATTACTGTGAACACAGCTTGCTCTTCAGCATTGGTTGCTCTGGCATTAGCACTTGATGACCTGCAGAAAAATGTTGCCAGAACCACACTCCCCTCAGCAGTTGTTGCTGCAGTGGATCTGATTGTGACTCCCATTGGTATGATAGCACGTTGCAAGAACAGAATGTTGGCACCTGACTGCCACTGTAAGACTTTTGACAAATTAGCAGATGGCTATGTCCGTGGAGAAGGTTGTGGCGTTGCGGTTTTGCAGAACCACAAAACCACCACTACTCCAGTGCAGTCATATGCAATTGTAAAATCAGTAAATGTAAATCAAGATGGACGAAGCAGCGGTCTCACTGCACCAAACAGCATTGCACAAGATAAACTGTTAACTAGTGTTCTCAGAATTCTGGAACCAGGCTCTAAACTAGGCTACCTTGAAACACATGGAACAGGGACTTCACTTGGTGATCCAATAGAAGTGAACACCTTATCAAAAACAATGCACAAGCTTCAGCTAAATGGCAAGCTAACTGCAATGGGAACCATTAAGGCAAATATGGGACACCTGGAGGGAGCAGCGGGAATAGCTGGGCTACTTAGGTGTGTTGCTGGCTTTTCATATCAATATGCTTTCAAACATCGAAATTGGAGCATTATGAATAGTGCAATAACGAAACTGCAGTCAGCCATCACTGTGGAAGGTTTCTCATGGAAATATGACAAGTGTGGCACTGTTAGCTCATTTGGTTTTAGTGGAACAAATGCTGCAGGATTACTTACTGAATCATCGTACTCAATCACGAATACTGAAACTCAAAGTTTGCCACAATTACTAATGTGCATTTCTGCTAAATCCAAAAATTCTCTGCGACTATTGCTATCTGATTGGCAAACATGCATCCAAAACACACCAGATTTTCTGTTAGCTACAAAGCTACAAACTGCACTCAATGTTCAGAATCAGTACGCACACAGAGCTGGCCTGACTGGAGCATCAAAAACTGAGTTGTTGGAAAAAATCTGGAAATACAATTTGATGAATAGGCAGGGAGCCACTTCAATTGCTTTTTTGTTCACAGGTCTTGGGTCACAATACCTATATATGGCTCATGCATTGTATGACCACTCTGAGCTGTTTAAAGAAATGCTGGACAAGTACATTGAACAGGCATGTCATTTCTCAGGCTACAGTGATTTACACAACATTTTATATCCTTCATTTGAGAACCCAATCCCTCACATTCTATATAATAGGTTGAACAGAACATCAGTTGCACATGCTGTGTTAGTTTGCCTTGAATTTGCTTTAACACAGCTATGGATGAGGTGGGGAGTATCGCCAAACTGTGTAATGGGTCACAGTGCAGGGGAGATAACTGCAGCTGCAGTGGCGGGCATGGTTAGTCCAAACGATGTGATCTGGATGGCAAGTCAGAGAGGCAAATGTATGGAATTGAGCCCAGGTGCCATGGTTGCAATAAATCTAAGCGGCAAATTGGCAGATCAATTAGCATTAGGATTAAGCATACAGAAGAACGTCTACCTAGCAAGCCGCAACAGTAATGTACAATCAGTTCTTGCGTGTAGACCAGAAAGCACTGCAGTTGTAATGGATACAACAAAAGAATGTGGTTACGATGCAGTTGTGGTGACTGATCAGTTCGCAAGTCACTGTCCATTAATGACAGATGGTGCTGACAAATTCTTTTCAGCCATAGAACATATGAGGTTTTCTGAATCCAAACTACTGTTTCTCTCCAATGTCTTTGGAGACAGCATTTCTACAGTTAACGCAATGTATTGGAGGAGTCACCTAGTAGAATGTGTGAAGTTTAAACAGTCAATAAATCTCCTGCTTGAATCTGATACTGATTTGTTACTAGAAGTAGGGCCTCATCCAGTTCTAAGTGGACTTGCACGCCAAAACAACGAAAGTGTGGTAACCTTGCGGTCGCTTCATCGGAAAAGACAAGATTGGGGTGTTGTTTGCCAGAGTATATGTGAATTCTACACCTATGGTTTAAGACCAGAATGGCAGCATATCTTTACCAACTACACACTGTTGTCAGATGCTGTGCCGATTTATCCATTTGATGAACAAAGCTATTGGACTTCTACAGTAAAGGTGCAGCAAACTGATCATGAGCCTCATATGGTGGTACTTCCCTTGCTTGGGACTTGCATGAACCGTGTTGACGGTAAGATTGGCTTTGAAAACCGATTTTCAACCGAAACTCCTGCTTTTTCCTTTGTGCTTGATCATAAATTCGGGGAACGCATTCTATTTCCAGCTACAGGTTTTGTAGAAGTGATCTTAGAAGCTGGCAAATTTCTAAATAAAACAAATAACCCCTTTATTGTTGTCGAAAACTTCTTTGTTTTTGCTCCCCTTTGGCTGGAAGAAGCAACTGCAATCACCCTTTTGACACACATCGATAATTCCATTGTTGATAGACACAAAATTGTCATAACATCAAAATCCGCTTCTGGTACAACAGTTCATGCTGAAGGGATAGTCTCACTGAGCTCTAGCCCAGGTCCTGAAGAGCAACAGTTGGAAATAAAACACAAGTTCACCAACGTAAAAGACAAACATGAAATCTACAGTGATTTACAGTCATCTGGAATGCAGTATGGCCCAAGCTTCCAGTGTATTGATACAGTGTCATATCATGATAGAATGTCTGACTCATTTGTTAGCCTTTCTGGTCAAACTGATCAATTTATTGCACATCCTGGTCTCCTTGATGGGCTTTTGCAAGGTTCGTTCTTTTCCAGCTACTTCATCAGACCCCAAGGACTTCCATACTATATCTTCGGTATGAAGACAATAATTGTCCGTTGCACACATACAATAGACAAAACTTTTGCTCTCATCGAAAGTTGGCAGAACCCTGGAGATACTGGGTTTGAGAGCAACTTGAAAGCTTTTGATGAAATGGGAGAGCTATTGATTGACATAACATCACTGATGTCTAGACCAATGAAGAAGTTTATTGAACCAACGCTTGGCTCAGCAATGTATTTGTTAGTCTGGACAAATGAGTCCATACCTAATGATGAATTGTCCAAGAGTGAATTTGCGTATTTATGCATTAACCCTAATGCTCTTATACAGAGTTTGAGCAGAGCAATTTGCTGTGATCATGGCTTAGTATACTATGAGATAAGGTTGGAAAAGTTAGTACAAGAGCACATCCTATGGTTTGCAGGGTCTACACATTCAAGTGAAATTTTCTGCTTTATCTCATTCATCAAGTCATTGGTTCATCTACACTTGGACATATCGTTAGGCATTGTTGGGTCACAAAGCTTGAATAAACAGCACAGCATTGGTGATTGCATTTTTGAAGGAATTCTAAAATGCTTTAACGTTGAACAGCCGCAAGGTTACTGTTATCAGCTAGCTGTCAGCAGCAGGTGTAATGCACCACTCTTAAATTCAGCTTTGAAGATTCAAAACTTATCAAGGTCTTACACCAACCTTTGCACAACTGAAATAGAACTGTACTCACAGAAATTGATCAATTCTGAAAGTGTACAAAATTGTCAAACTAAACAGAAGCATTTTTCATATATACCATCAGTTAATGTAATTACAGGTGGTTTGACAGGGCTGGGTCTGGAATTTGCCAAATCATGTCTCAGTACAAATGCAGTAACACTGCTTGGGCGCCGCTCACCATATTCTGATGCTCAAGTCTCACTTGACTTGGGGCGTGCTAAGTTTGCTTCTGTTAGAACAGGAAAAATCGATGTTAGCCAGCAAACACAAATACAACAACTTGATCTGCACTTGCCTTATGACTGTTTGAGACTGTATCATGCTGCTGCTGTAACACAAGATGGACTAATTTCGAGCACAACAAGGAACTCAATTAAAACTGTGTTTAACCCAAAAATAGTTGCAGCAGTGCAACTTTACCAAATTTTGACTGCAAGTCGATGCAGCACTACCATATTGTTTTCATCTGCTACTGCAATATTTGGCAACTCAGGTCAAGCCAATTATGCAGCAGCAAATGCATCACTTAACTGGCTAGCTAATGCCAGTATTTCATTTGGTCTATCAGTAATTAGCTGTTCATGGGGTCCATGGTCAAAGGTTGGTCTTAGCGCAAAGATAGTGAGCAAATTTTCCGATTTTGGCATTGTACCATTTGAGCCAACTGAAGGTGTTGAATGTCTGAACACAGTTGAAGACACTGTTTCTTCTGGAAATGTGATACTCATGTTAGCAGATTGGAGTCGAGTTCTGAAGTCTAACGTGAAATTGAGATCACTGCTTGCAAATCTTGTGCCCGAATCAGTCTCTGTTTACAAGACTGACAAGAAAACTGGAAAATTGTCCAGACAAAGACAACGGCATGAATCTGCTCTACATCCTGAGAAGAAAACAGTAGTGCAACCTGACTTCAGAAAAATTGTCTGCACTGTGACTGCAGAGGTTTTGGAAATATATACTGACCAGTTATTACAGGTGGAAACTAGCCAAGGTTTCATGCAACTCGGCATGGACTCCATCACTGCAATAGAGTTTGCTCAAAAGCTGCAAAGTGCAGTTGGCAGTGCATATACTATTCGATCCACAATAGTTTTTGATCATCCAAATATTGACTCAGTTGTTTCATATTTAGAGGAGACTGCGGTTGGGGAGACAGAGGTTCTAGCCGAATCTCTCTCTGTTGGCTCTGACCTGTCAGAGAAATTGCAGAATACTTCAGTGTTCATTGTTGGGGCCGGATTTGATTTACCTGTGAACATATCCAATTTTGAATCACTTTTCGATAGTTTGCTTGATGGAATTGACTGCATGCTTCCTGTCCCAAAAGACCGTTGGGATGCTCATGACTTCTTCGATGATGACATCAATGCGACCAATAAAATTTATGCAGAAAAAGCAGCTTTTCTAAGCAAAAACGTTGGCTTGTTTGATCCAGCTTTCTTCAACATCAGTCCCCGAGAAGCACGATTCATGGACCCACAACAAAGGGTGCTGCTGCAAACTGTCTGGACTGCATTGGAGAGTTCAAGGTGCAATGATCTGACTTTTTCTGCAGAAAATACAAGTGCTCACATTGGCTGTCTACCTGTCGAATATCAATCCCTGATGCACAACTTGCCAGAGATGGATCCATACTGGATGGCTGGCACTACAGGCAGTGTATTAAGTGGCCGAGTTGCATACACGTTTGGTCTACAAGGACCTGCGACCACGATTGATACTGCATGTTCATCTGCCTTGGTAGCTCTCAGGACAGCAGTGTTGGAATTTCAGCAAGATGATCTGGGTACAAGCTCTTCAGTTGTGGCAGGAGTGGGGTTCATCATTGTTCCGCATGGTCAGATACTTCGTTGCAGGAACAAGATGTTGTCACCGGATTCTCACTGCAAAACATTTGATTTTTTGGCGGATGGCTATGCAAGAGGCGAAGGCTGTGGGGCTTTGATTGTGTCTAGCAGAATTGAAACAGAAAAGCCAAACTTTCTTGCCAGAATACTGACTGCTGTCACTAACCAGGATGGCAGAAGTAGCGGCCTGACAGCTCCAAACAGTTTGGCTCAGCAAAAGCTATTGACAGACTTGATGAGCATGTTCAAGACTGAATTGTCAAGTGAAAAAGTTGGATATGTTGAAGCCCATGGAACTGGAACTTCTTTGGGCGATCCTATTGAACTCAATGCCCTTTGTCAAGTCGTAAGGAAGACTGGTTCTTACATCGGTTCACTTCCAATTGGGACAATAAAAGCAAACATGGGTCATCTTGAAGCTGGTGCAGGAGCAGCAAGCATGCTGAAGATGATCGCAAGCTTGCAGTATGGCTATGTCTTCAAACACAGAAACTGGGCTGTTCTGAATCGAATGATCAGCGATCTAGGCTTGATTTCTGCTAGCCTTCCACTTGAAAACTACTCATGGAGCACTGAGCTGAAGTGCACTATCAGTTCATTCAGTGTCAGTGGGACGAATGCAGCTGTTCTATTGAGCAATAACAATAAAAAGATTAGTTCTGTCAGCAGCAGGAAAAATTTTGGATATTTGCTACCGTTTTCTGCTAAATCTGAAAGAGCACTATCGCTTCAGACAACAGAGTGGCAGAAAGTTTTTTCCAATCCTGCTGGACCGCCACTGTCTCAGTGCAGCTATGTACTGTCATTCTGTAGGGAACATTTTCGATACAGAACATTTGGTGCTGGATCAACTAGAGAAGAAGTAGCAGAAGACTTGGATTCAACAGGGATATCTCGGTCTGCAAGGTCTATTTGTTTCTTATTCACTGGTCAGGGAGGTGAATATATGAACATGGGCAGTGAATTAGCTGACTGCATTGAAACATTTGAACAACAGTTTAGGGATATATCTGAACAGTTTCATAATCTTTCTGCTGCAGTTTGGCCTCATCTTAATGAACAGTCTATCGCCTTGTGGGCAAATACGTTACTGCACAAAACTGTGTACACTCAACCAGCTCTGCTAGCTCTTGAATATAGTTTGGCAAAGCTCTGGTTGTCTTTGGGCATTAATCCTGATTCAGCCATTGGACACAGTGCTGGAGAAGTAGTGGCCGCAACAGTTGCTGGAATAGTGGATCTCACTACAGCCGTTGACTTAATTAGGCTGAGGGCAGAGGCGATGGAAGTCAGTAAAACTGGCTGCATGGTTGCGATTAACATGTCTGCCCAAAAAGCTGAAACGTTCTGTGGTTTTATGCATAAGGCATACTTGGCTGTTGAGAATAGTCCATTTCAAACTATAATTGCCACCAAGCAGAAAAATCAGACAAACTTATTACTCACACTTTTCGAGCTTGAGCTGGGTCCTAGAATGGTGAATTCTAACTATGCTTTTCACACACCTGTTATGTATGATGCAGCACTTTATCTAGAAAGAATGCTGAATAATATGCATTTTAGTGAAGCTTCTTTTCCTGTTTACTCTAACATTAGTGGATTAAAACTGGCGCATGTCAATGCTGGTTACTGGAAAAACCAAATATTGAACCCAGTCAAATTCCAATCATGCGTTCAAACTGCCATAGATGATAAAACTGATTGCTTTTTGGAGGTAGGACCTCACCCAGTTTTAATGAACTTAGTAGCGCAAAATATTATGAATTCTGAGAATGTATCACTATTGACGTCACTGAACAAAAGAAGCAGAGAATATATAACATTACTAAAAGCAGTGGGAACATTCTTCTCTATAGGTCAAAACATGAATTGGGAAAATATTGTTGCAGTCCAAGAAGTGGTGTGGACTCCATGGTTTCCAACGTATTGCTTTGATGAAGATGTTTACTGGGTCCCTGAGGAGGCCGTTGAAGCTAGGATAGTATTAGAGCCTGAGAAAAAGATAATTGTCAAACCAAGTGTTGTGTCCCATGAAAATAGCTACACATGTATATGGGCCTATGCTGATTCCATAATTGCGGATATGCACAAGTTGCACCGCACTGTTATTTGTTCGTCTGTACAAAGCTGGAGGAGCATAAGCCTTGACACAGGTATGCTTGTGTCAACAACCAGTGCTAACCAGTTTAATAAGTTCTTCCAAGATCAGATTGTGATTCCTTATGAAACAAACTACTTTTTGGTGCTTGTGCAGTCCTTGCAAATATTGCGTTCAGCTAATGGATTTGGGTCACTTGTGTGGATTTCTAATAGTGATTCTCGGCAGACTGGCGACTTTGGTATCTTGCGTGGACTGCTGAGGTCAGCTACAGCCGAATTCCAAAATACAAGCATGTGTGAACTTTGTTTGTGTGGTTTGAGCCAGCCACGAGAACTAGCTGATGTTTTGGCCAGTTTAAGCCATGCAGCCATGCACTCCTGTTCGTATTTGCTTAAAGAGGGTTGCTTGCTGCATGAAACTGTCGAGCAGTCTCATGCTGCATTGCACATCAGTCACAATAAAGCATCATATACCATTGTAAAATGCAGCGTCATGGTTACAGGTGGTCTTACAGGTTTGGGGTTAGTTACCGCGTTAAACCACTGCTTGTCAAGCTTCACTAGAACAATTTGTTTGGGCCGTCGGGTTCCAACACACACCAGCCAGATGATGAT
Source organism: Sabatieria punctata (assembly GCA_030248155.1). Lineage (NCBI taxonomy): Eukaryota > Metazoa > Nematoda > Chromadorea > Araeolaimida > Comesomatidae > Sabatieria > Sabatieria punctata. The sequence continues at coordinate 174,186 of JASANB010000625.1, read as the reverse complement.
TGACTCTTCACGTTCTTCCTGTTCTGAGTGGATGACAGCACAGTGTGACATATCTGACATTCGCACATATTCAAGTATTGTAAACCATGCCACCGCATCTGGACTACAAATCAGCATTATTCATGCTGCTGGAGTAATCAGCAACACAAAGGTTGCACAAATTTCTTTATCAGATGTTTATCGTGCGGTTTCTGCCAAACTTCTTGGTGCTGTTATCTGTCATGTAAGTAGTAGAGGCTACTGTAAGCCATGCATGTGGTATTACTCCTCTGTTGCCAGTATGTTTGGCACTCCAGGACAGTCACTGTATGCCGCAGCAAATTCAGCAATTGATTCGTTGTCACTTCATCTACATGACCTTGGTTTTCAAACTATTAGCATTGCTTGGGGCAACTGGGCTGAGGTAGGCATGGCTGCTGAAGCTACAGAGGCAATGTCACAGGTAGGTATGATTGCTATCACTCCAGAAGAAGGAGTCAAAGTCTTACAGTGGATTGATGATAAGTCAGTCACCCAAAATTTTGCTTATGTGAAGAGAGACTGGCAAAAAATGCTGTCATTTAGGTCTGACTTGGCACCTTTGTTAAAACGGCTGATTACGCCTGAGCAACGCGTGACACCACAAGTTCCAAGGATAACTAGTGACTCTGCTAGCAAAGCCCAAACTCGAAAGCCTTTGAAGGACTGGAAGCCTATTGTTGAGAAAATTGTACGTAGCTTGTTAGGGTTCAGTGCTATATCAAAATTGGACACAAATGCTGGATTCATAGAATTAGGCATGGACTCATTAGGAGCTGTAGAATTTGCTGATCAGCTACAGAAACATGACGAAACCCTGGAAATACCTGTCACTATTGCATTCGATTATCCAAACGTTTCCTCTATTTCTCAATACTTAAGCACTATGGAGAGCCAGAAAGGCTTTGTAGTCTCTGCAGATCTGTCAGCTCGCCAACCTCAGGAAAGCAAGGAGACATCTGACCACTTTGCACACATATGTGCTTTTGCAACAGATTATCCAGGCGCTGGTTTCACTTTTGAGAAGTTTGTGGAAGGTCTATACATGGGATCAGACTGTGTATCTGAAATTCCTGACAGTCGCTGGATTAGTAGTGAATATTTCAGCTCAGATGCAGATGAACCAAGGAAAATGTATGTCAAGCAGGCTGCATTTCTGACCAAGAATATCAAGCATTTTGATGCAGTGTTCTTCAATATAAGTCCTCGCGAAGCTCAATGTATGGACCCACAACAACGGCTTCTCTTACAGACAGCTTACCATGCAATTGAGAATTTTACATTGAACCTGGGTCAAAACATAAACAAAGATATTGGGGTGTTCGTAGGCAATAATGGTATAGAGTACCTAGAAGTTATACAGAATAGTAGTGCACAGACTGAACCAGCTGTCACCACAGGCAGTAATGCAAGTGTCCTAAGTGGCCGCATAGCTTATTTCTTTGGACTGCAAGGCAGCACACTTACAGTAAACACAGCATGCTCATCAACCTTAGTGAGCATGCATTATGCTATCACAGATCTCAATGAGCATGTGAAAGAAACTAGCCAGCCTGCTGCTTTGGTAGCTGGGTGCGATTTAATGGTCACTCCAACAGGATTAATACATAGATGTCGTGCAAAAATGCTTTCACCTGACTGCCACTGTAAAACATTTGATAAGATGGCTGATGGCTATGTTAGAGGCGAAGGGTGTTGTGTATCTGTCATTGTCTATGGTAGCTTGCCGGTATTTGCTTATGCTTCAATCAGAACAACTGGAATAAACCAGGATGGTAGAAGCAGTGGTCTTACGGCTCCTAATGGTATAGCTCAACAGACACTGATATCGTCAGTGATAGACAAATACACAAACATAAACCGAAATTTTATGATTGGCTGTTTTGAAGTGCATGGTACTGGAACAGCTTTGGGTGATCCAATAGAAGCCAATTCTTTGGCTAAGGCTGTGTCTGCCAGTTCTCTTCTTGATCGCATGCCAGTCATAGGAACCATAAAAACTAATGTCGGCCATCTAGAAGGCGGGGCTGGCATCGCTGGTATTCTAAAGCTGACAATGTCCTTGTCAAGTGGATATTTCCCCAAACACTTGAACTTTGCTGTGCGGAATCCTGCGATTACTACCTTTCAAGATCTGCCAGCGCAAGTAAGTCTTGAGGGTAGAGAATGGAAAGTGAACAGATTTGGGACTGTAAGCTCATTTGGTTTCAGTGGAACCAATGCTTGTGCTTTGTTGTCTGCTTGTCATGAACAATTGGATACAGAATCTGTTGACACCATGATGGCTGCAGGTATCTTACCGATCTCTACAAAATCTGCAAACTCACTAGAAAAGTTAGTAAATGACTGGATAGATTCCATAACTGTAATGAATTCCACATTGCTCAAATTCTGCATTTCTGCGGTTGCCTTGTACAGGACTCATTATGCACATAGAGTATGCGTCTCAGGCTCTGAAAAGAATGAAATCATCAAGAAGCTGAGGACTGCACCTCTTACTACTCTGGAACAGAGGAATCAAGTTTGCTTCATGTTCACTGGACAAGGATCAGGATACATCAACATGGGGAAAGAATTGTTTGACAGCAATTTATTATTTAGCCGCAGCCTTGGCACAGTTATGCAGCACATGAATGACATTGAACCTACCTTGAGCTTTTCTCGCTTGCTTTATCCAGATATGAATGATCCGGCTGCAGTGAATTTTGCCAAGAGAAATTTTCATGAAACATGGGCAGCAGTACCATTGCACCTGGCACTAGAATACACAGTTGCACAAATGTGGTTACAATTTGGCGTACGCCCTAATGCTGTGCTTGGCCACAGTGTGGGTGAGCTTGCAGCTGCAGTAATTTCCGGTGCTATGAGCCTAAAAGATGCAGCTGAAATGGCAATTTTACGCGGAAAGTTTATGCAGAGTGGAAAGGGTGGCATGCTGGCCCTCAATAGCTGTCCTGATACAGTAGCCAGTATATGTTCAAATTTGCAACAGTTTGGTATAAACAGTTGGCTAGCTGCTAGAAATAGTTCTAAACAGGCAGTAATAGCTACAAGTACAAAAAACATAAGCGCAGTTCATGTTTCTGCAACTGAGCTTGGTCACAATCCAGCTCTAATAAATCGTTTTGCATTCCACTGCCCTTTGATGCAATCAGCAGCTTTACAGTTGCACAGTGCAGTAAAAACAATGTCATTCGAAAAGCCAAAGATAGGCTTTTACTCAAACATTTCTGGTTCACTTTGTGGTGATCTAAGTGCAATATACTGGAGAGATCAAATCCTTAACTGTGTAGATTTTCAAGGCTGTGTGAACTCCGCAATTGAAAATGGCAATGATATGTTCATAGAGGTAGGACCACATCCTGTATTATTGTCGCTGGCCAGCCAAAATGCCTTTGCTCAGAATGCTCCACTGTTTTGCAGTTCACTAAGCCGCCGACAGTCAGATTGGAACATGGTACTAGAGGGACTTAGTCAATGCTACCATGCTGGGCTAAACATGGATTTCAGTAGCATTGTAGATTACAAAATTTCTTCGATCTCCAATCTAATTCCAAACTATTGTTTTGATGAAAACGAGTATTGGTTATATCCTGAAGAAAAGCTTGCTTCTGTTGCCGTCACTGCAAAAGAACCAACTGTTGCAGTTAGAAAACAGCCTCATAGATTTGCGCTGTCATTGTACTGGTCCAAGTATAATCCTGCCATAAATGAACCCCAGAAATCTATTGAAACAGCTGTTGTGTGCAACAAGCCAAAAATGAAGTCAGTCAGACACAGCTATGCTTCCATGAACTGTATCAGCTTGTCAGACATTGCGAGTTCCTTGTATAGAAAATCAGAACTTCAAGCCTGCTTTTGTTATAATTCTTCAATGAAAAGTGAAGTAGGAAATCTATTGAATCTACTTTCTGCTACAAAACTATTGAGCAAGTATGCTTATTGCGGATGGATCTGTGTTGTTTCTGGCCAATCAGAATTAGGTTTCATGGGACAGTACACTCAGTATTTTGATTCATCAGTCAATGGGTTGCTAAGGTGCGTTTGCGCTGAGCTGCAGTCCTTAGTAGTGAGTAGAATCTCTGTCAATGATGAGACCCAACTTCTAGAAAGCATAAAACATCTTAATATACAAGACACCTTTATGTCCTTAATTTCTGTTAATCGAAATCCATTTGTGCAACAATTGTCACATTCAGATGAAATGGAACATGGGCTGATGCATGATATCACGAAATGTGTAACACCACACACTGCTATTGTGACTGGTGGATTAACTGGTGTAGGATTTGAAACTGCTTCAATTGTCCAGAGCAAGGAAATCATGCTGTTAGGTAGGCGTCCACCACAAGCAGAACAATACCATACAATAGGCAAAATGCGTAGCAATTGTCTGCAAGTGCACAGTGCTCAGTGTAATATTTCCAATTTGAAGCAGTTGTATACCATACAAATTCAAATTTCCAGTTTGCCAGTAAATCTGTACCACGCTGCTGCTGTTTTCAAGGATGAGTTGGTCCAAACAGTTTCTTTGCATGGGTTATCGAGTGTTTTTGTACCAAAAGTGTTAGGTGCTATTGCTTGCTGTTCTGTTTTCACAGAACATTGTTGTCTTGATAAGGTTTTGTACTCCTCCACAAGTGGGATTTTAGGCAATCGTGGTCAAGCTGGCTATGGTGCTGCTAATTCCATATTAGACTCGCTAGCTTCATTTTTATTGAACCAAGGGCTCAAAGCAGTTAGCATCGCATGGGGAAATTTTGCTGAAATCGGTTCAGCTGCTTTACTGAGTGACTTGCTTGGAAGCTTTGGAATGATTGCAATGAAGCCAGCTGAGGCAATAAGTTGCCTGGTTGACACTTGCAGTCATACTTCTGGAACGAATTTTGTTATTGCCAAAGCAGATTGGTCCAAACTGTTATCAAATAATCGAAATTTGTCAATAATTCTAAAGCCCCTTGTAACAGAACAGGAAGCATTTGCTAGGCCGTCATTGAAACAGGTAAAACATGAAAGTGTGTTTGACAAGAAAGCAGTAAAACGCTTAGTAAGAAAGTTGCTCAGCCAAGTTTTGCATGTAAATGAAATAGACTTGGATGAAAAGATGGGTTTTATGGATATGGGAATGGACTCAATTACTGCTGTTGAATTTGCACAGAAACTACAAAATGAAATAGGAAGTGAGCTTACACTCCCAGCTACAATTGCTTTCGATCGACCAACGATTTCAGCAATTGTTGAACATTTAACAACGAAGTTGACACACAAACAGCTTGACATAGCCCCAGCAAAGCAAGAAAGACCAGATTTGGTCTATCTTCCACATCGTGATGATGGTGATGTCTGTGTGATTGCTTCATCAATGATGCTTCCAACTAACACAATGACAACAAAAGATCTGTTTACTTCTATGCAAACAGGAAGTGACTGCATGCGCATTGTGCCTTCTAGCCGTTGGGACATTTCTGAGTATTACAATTCTGAGTCAGATACACCAAATTCAATGTATATAAAATGTGCTGGATTCATATACAAGGACATAGCTCTCTTTGATGCCCGTTTCTTCAATATCAGTCCTAGGGAAGCAAAATTAATGGATCCTCAGCAGCGCCTACTTTTGCAGTGTGTTTACCATGCACTTGATAACGCAAATATATGTGACCCTCAAGTGCAACACACAAAATCTAATGTTTTTGTGGGCTGTGTTGGAGTTGAGTACTCAGATCTTACCAAAAATGTTGGAGATCTAGACTCAATGGCGCTGACTGGAATGACACCAAGTGTGATTAGTGGTAGAGTTGCTTATTGTTTTGAGTTGGAAGGAGCAGCAACAACTGTTGATACAGCATGTTCATCAACATTAGTAGCCCTCCGGTTATCAATGACAGACTTGACTAAGGCGTTATCAACGTCAATCATTGCTGGTGTCCATCTCATGGTGTCTCCAGTTGCAATGGTACTAAGATGCAAGAACAAAATGCTGTCTCCAGATTGTCGATGCAAAACATTCGATGCCTGGGCTGATGGATATGCACGAGGTGATGGAATTGGGGTGATGGTGATTGGAAGGAGAAATACAGAAATGAACTACTTTGCAAAAATTGTTGGCTCAGAAACTAATCAAGATGGAAAATCCAGTGGTCTGACTGCTCCAAATAGCATAGCACAGCAAAATCTGATATACACCTTGTTGTCCAATAGGAAGTCATATGGACTAGAGAAAATAGAGTTCATTGAAGCACATGGGTCAGGCACTGCACTAGGTGACCCCATCGAGATCGGGGCACTGCAGACAGCTTTCAAGCATGCTTCTATTTTAAGCAGAAGCATTGCTGTTGGAACTATTAAAGCTAATATAGGTCACTGCGAAGCATCTGCTGGTATTGCTGGTGCGTTAAAAGCCATTGTTGGTTTAAAACATAGATTTGTTTTCAAGCACAGAAATTGGTCAGTGCTTAATCATGCAATAACAGACCAATCAGTTATGACAATTCCGGCTGAGGGGTACAGACTACTCAGAGAAAGCATCTCCTCAGTAAGTTCATTCGGCATGACTGGCACTAATGCCATGGTTTGGATTCAGACTGTTCAGAAATTCTCAGATGACAGTTTTGAAAGGCTGCCATGCTACTTGCTTCCAATTTCAGCCAAAAGTACAAACTCCTTGTCTATGCTACAAAAAACATGGCTAAAAACCCTGCAACATAAAAAAGTACCATATGACAAGCTCTTTAAGGCAGCAGCGTGCCAAAGAACACATTACAAGCATAGAACGGCTTATGTTGGATGTGATAGTTTCGATATTAGTTCACAAATAGAGAAAACGACGATAATAGGAACAACAGGCAGATTAACACATGATCAATCTTTCTGTTTCTTATTTACAGGCCAAGGAGCGGAATATTTCCATATGGCCAGTTCATTACTCGACTCATTCAAAGACCTTAACAAAATATTCATGAATCTGCTCCAAGAAGCAGATATGTGGTTTGATAATGGCCATCTTTCAGACATTCTGTTTCTGAATTTGACGCAAACTGAAACGTTGATCACATCAGGGCCAATATTCCATGGAACTGCAGCTGCTCAGCCTATCCACATGTGTCTTGAATATGTTCTGTCACATTTCTGGAGATGCATTGGTGTAGATCCAAACAGTGTAATTGGGCACAGTGTTGGTGAATTGCCTGCAGCAGCTGCTGCCGGTGTGATGGACCCAGCCGATGCAACAAGAATGGCTGTTTGGCGAGGGAAGTTTATGAAAAGTGGCAAAGGCTGTATGATAGTTCTAAATGCAAACAGAATGCTTGCCGCGTCACTGAGTGAATCATTGGGTAAATTCAACACGCAGTCATGGTTAGCCACAGTGAACAGTCCAAAACAGTCCGTGTTATCCACAGTGACAAAAGACACTATAGCTGTATACAAAGCTGCAAGAGAACTTGGCATAGATGCATATATTGTGAATCGTCATTGTGCCTCCCATTGCCCATTAATGTCTCAAGCGGCAGAACAATTTAGACAAGCAATTCATAGTATTACATTTAGACCTCCTGAGTTGAACTTTTACTCAAACTTAGTTGGAAACAAAGTGAATGTCATAAATCCAAAATACTGGGAAGAGCATCTGGTGAAGTGTGTCATGTTCCAAGATGCAGTCCTGTCTGCATTAAATGATCAAGCAGATGCATTTATTGAGGTAGGACCTCATCCAGTTCTGCTGCAGCTTGTAGGTCAGAACCTTGCTACCAAGAAGCATTTGCTTTTCCTACCATCCCTTAACCGAAAACGAGATGATTGCACAGTTTTGCTCAACAGTTTAGCCGATGTATACTGCACAGGTGCAGCGTTAAATTGGGAGGTGTTGTATGGCACTAAACCAGAGGATTGCACCATCTCTGTTCCTGCCTATGAATTTGATGAAAATCGGTATTGGATTGAAGTTGATACTGCTACAGCCGAGGCAAAGTTTGTTCACAATTTGCTTGGAAAGGTAGTATTCTCAGAGCATGGTCATACACGGTTTGAGAGCAGTTTGTCAACTAAAGGATATTTTGATTATTTAGGTGACCATATTATTAGCAAAAAATGCATAATGCCTGCAGCAGCTATGATTGAAATGATGTTTGCAGCTGTGAAACATCTAATAAATACTAGTGCAGGACTGGTAATGGAAAATTTCAGGGTTACTGCTCCAGTGTATTTGACAGAAGGATCTTTGATTAGAATTGAAACTGTAACTGAGAAGCATCCAGCGAATGAAGTCTTCCAGGTATCAATTAACAGCAAAAATAATCAGGTACTTAACCATGCCAAAGCAACAGTTTCTATTGCCCAATCCGAACCTGCTTTGCCCAGTCTGGAGAAAATGCAACTCAAACACACTATTGAAAAACCTGCGATCTACAAGAAATTCGATACTCTTGGAATGTCCTATGGTCCGCATTTTCAGACAGTAGAGTTTGTTGAATATGGAGGAGAATTTGCCAAAGCAAAACTTCACATAGATAGGTATAAGTCACTGAACTATGTCATTCATCCAACGATTTTGGATGGGCTGCTGCAAACAACCATGTTCTCCTCAGCTGAATCAGTTGAATCTACACAGGCGATGCTAGTTTTTAGCATAAAGGAAATTCGTTTGAAGCTTGGCAAGCCTATTGATCAACTGTGGTCCATTGCTACAACAAAAACAAAAATGGGGAGCTGTGACAGCACAATTGTCGCGGCAAATCAAGAAAATGACACGGTTATTAGCATACGGGGCTTTGTTACTCTTCCAAGTGATAAGAGAAGGAAATCTGGGGATCAATTCCTGTATAGATTGTTGTGGAAACAGGTTGATTCTGAATCTTTGCATAGTATACAGAAAGCTGAAATTGCAGCTATATTTGGAGCAAGTGCCAAGATTACTGAATTGTTAGATTGTGACACTGCATTAAAGATTGGTAACTTAGCCGATGTCAGTAATTGTGCTGGTTTGTGTGCATCTGCACCACAGTTGTTTATGGCTCCAACTACACTAAGTACAAATGAGACGGAACTGTTCTTATCCCTGCTCGTGTTGGGTAAAATTTTTGGGTCTTTTAGCAAGGCATTTATATCCCTGTGTGTGCTAACTCCATTTAATGATTCATTGTTCAAAAATGATTGTCCTAACATGCATGGTTCAACACTGAATGGTCTTTTAAAATGTTTGACCATTGAACTGAAATGTTTCTACGCTAATGTTGCAATGATTTACAGAGCACACATGCTGACCCCACTAAATGTTCTGTCTAAAGCTTCACAAGACTCATTTGAGACTTATGTATTGGCACCATCGGGTGTACATGCACAGAGGTTATATCATGCATCTGAATGTGACTCAGAACTTGAAACTGAAATTCAAGAAAAACTGAGTTTCTCTTCAGCAACTACAATAGTTACTGGAGGGTTGTCAGGTGTAGGATTTGAATCAGCCAAGTCAGCTGTCGATTATGCAAATTCACTTGTGCTAATCGGACGTAGACCACCATCTTCAGCAACACAAATAGATATAGATGCTCTAAGAAGCAGACAAGAAGAAATTTTATCGATGCGCTGTGACATCACTGATGCCATTGAGTTTGCAAGTGCATTTACACATATGACTACACAAAATGTTGATTGCGTTCATTCAGCTGTTGTGCTCAAAGATATGCTTGCGGTGAACATGTCATTTGACGCTGTAAAATCAGTAATTCTTCCTAAAGTGGCTGGTGGAATCCTTGGAATGTGTTCTCTATCAAGATTCCAATGTCCCAGAGCCCTTTTCTATTCTTCAACAACGCGAATTATCGGCAACAAAGGCCAAGCAAGTTATGCTGCTGGCAATGCAGTTTTGGATTCACTGGTTGCAGTAGGCATAAAGCAAGGTAAGAGAACGCTAAGTGTGGCTTGGGGAAACTGGGGCAAAGTTGGGCTCGCTGCTAAATTGGCAGAAATGCTAACAGGTTATGGAATGATTCCACTGGAACCTGAAGAAGCACTTGACGCGCTGAGCAGTGTTAGCAAAAAAGTAATGGCAGGCCAGATTATTATTACAAAATCAGACTGGACAAAACTATCTGAAAGCAACGATAAGCAGAAAGCTATACTAGAATTTGTAATTAAAACAAAATGTGAACATATTCAAATAGAACCACTCAGAAAAGTAGAACTGGTAGACAAGGAAACAATCGCCCCAAAACATCAACTTAAACAGTCAGTCATACAAATTCTATCAGAAATTCTGCATTTGACTTCAGCTGAGGATATTGATGATAACACTGGTTTTATGGAATTAGGGATGGATTCACTTGGGGCAATCGAATTTTCAGACAAACTTCAAGAGCTAGTTGGTGAAAAGTGTGAAATACCTTCAACTGTGGCGTTTGATTATCCTAATGTATCCACAGTCTGTGCATATCTTTCGTCAGCTACACAAGAGTCTGATAAACATATAAGTCAGGAGCCTGCTATCGCATTCCAAAAGAAAAAGTCAGAAAAATTAATTTTCCAGTATTTCATTACAAGTGTAGCCTTTACATTATCCCATGGTGCAGCAAGATGGAAAAAGTACGATGACCTTCTATCCTATGGCAGCGATTTCATGTGTCCAATTCCATCTGAGCGATGGGATATATCGGAATTCTATGATGCTGACATTGAGATGCCAAACAAGATGTATTCAGATCAAGCTGCTTTTCTAAACAGCAGTGTTAAGCAGTTTGATGGTTTATTTTTCAATATAAGCCCTAGGGAAGCTAAATTTATGGATCCACAGCAGCGCTTACTACTTCAGAATGTCTGGCATTCCATGGAGAATGCTGGACTTGTGAACAAAATCGGAACAACCAATGAAAATGGTGGTGTATTTGTTGGTTGTGGATCTGTTGAATATGCGGAACTAGTTCAGAAAAGTGGAGAGATTGATCCATATTCTATGAGCGGGATTGGCGACAGCATTTTGAGTGGTAGAATTGCTTACTTCTTTGGTCTACAAGGCACTGCAGCCACTGTAAACACAGCCTGCTCTTCGTCACTGGTTGCGCTTAGCTTTGCACTGCAAGAAATGCAACGTATTAATTCGTATGCTGTAGTTGCTGGAGCTCATTTGATGCTGTGCCCATCTGGAATGATCATCCGCTGCAAGAACAAGATGCTTTCTCCTGATTGTCACTGCAAAACATTTGACGCATCTGCAGATGGATTTGCCAGAGGTGAGGGCACAGGAGTAATGATTGTGTCAGGAGTTGAGATTAGTGTGCGCGGTCACCTAGCAAAGCTCATACATACATCAACCAATCAGGACGGTAGAAGTAGTGGCTTGACAGCACCCAACAGTGCTGCACAGCAGAGGCTAGTTAGCACTGGTATTATAGACTGTGTTCTTGAAGATTCCACTCTGGAGCCTGGATTTTTCGAATGTCATGGAACAGCCACCTCATTAGGCGACCCTGTAGAGTTGAATGCTCTCATTAAGGCTATTAACCAGACAGGAAGGTTTTCCAACAAAATATCTGTCGGTTCAGTTAAAGCGAATATGGGTCACTGTGAAGGGTCTGCTGGTTGTGTTAGTTTGCTGAAGCTCACTATTGGTTTGCATAAACAGCAGATTTTCAAGCATCGTAACTGGGCTGTGCTTAACAATGCAGTTACAGATCCAGTTAATATGCCTATCGCAATAGCACAGGAAGGTCATTGGCTTAGCAACAACGGCATGTGCACAGTTAGCTCATTTGGCATCAGTGGAACAAATGCGTTTGCAGTATTGGCGCAAGCACCTAGAAACGATGGACAAAGTAGAACTGAACCATACTATATACTTCCAATTTCTGCAAAATCGATGGGGTCACTGAAGAAGCTTCAGAAAGCATGGTCTGTACATGTTCAGAAAGATTCGGTGTCATCTTGCATGAAGGCTTTGTGTTTCTGTAGAGCGAATTTCCGTTATAGATTGGCTGCTGTGGGGTCAAACAGTGATGAGCTTAGCACATCACTGGTCTCAGCAACTCAACATGCACAAACAACACCTCTGAAAACATGTTGGTTGTTTAGTGGTCAGGGCAGTGAATATGTGACAATGGGCTCAGAGTTTTCTGAACAGTGCACCCTCTTCTCAGAAGTTTACTCTCAACTGCTGCAGGAATTTGCGGCACTGGAAGAAGTTATAAGACCTTCCACATTCAGCAGGGAATATCTACAGGCTTCATCAAGAAAACTAAAGATGACTCGGTTTACACAAGCTTCTTTGTTTTGTTTGGAATATGCATTAGCAGAATTCTGGAAAAGAATTGGTGTAGATATGCATTCAGCCATTGGTCATAGTGCTGGTGAGGTTGTGGCAGTAGCCACTGGCAGAATGGCTAGTTTAGAAGATTGCATAGATTTAGTTAAAATGCGCTCTGAGCTTATGAATAATGCAACCTCAGGAGTTATGATCGCCATAGAAATGAATGCAAACATAGCTTTAAAACTAATCGACTGCCTATCATGCCAGACATACTTGTCAGTTGAAAACAGCAAACAGCAGGTTGTGCTAAGCACAGTTCCAGAATGCATGAATGACTTACAGCAGATGTTTACAGAACTACAACTGAGACCTCGAACAGTGAACAGAAATTATGCTTTCCATTCGCCTGTTATGAATGAGGCAGCCGAACTTTTGCAGTTAAATGCAAATCTCTCATTACAAAGTACTAACACTGTCATATACTCCAACGTCACTGGGCAACCAATTTACGATGTGAGTGGAGCTTATTGGAAAACCCAAGCTCTCAGCTGTGTCAGATTCTCAGACTGTATTCAATCAGCACTAGAAGACTCTGTAAACTGTTTCATTGAAGTCGGACCACACCCAGTTTTGCTCAGTGCAGTTGCTCAAGATAGCCCACAGTCTTGCTTACTACTGGGCAGTTTACACAGACAACAGAATGATATGAAATCAATTTGTGAGTCAGCTGGAAAATTGTTTTGTGCTGGTGCCAACCTAGACTTTTCAGTTGTGTTCCATCTCACAACTGACGAATGCTTGCTCGAAATGCCTAACTATCAATTTGAAAAGAACGAGTATTGGATTACAGTTTCTGATCAAGAGAAGACCGAACTGCCAGAACCAATTAGGAAGGAACAAATCATGCTTGGCAATGCTAGGAAGCTAGCTGGTACAAACAAGCTTTGCTTTGAAAATATAATTTCACGTATGATCCCTGAGTTAGAATTCCTGAGTGGCCATCAAATCGAAGACAGTTGCATTGTACCAGCAGCAGCTTTTGTTGAACTATTCTTTGAAGCTGTTAAATCGATAGCTGCAGAAACTGATGTTACACTAGAGTTGGAGAATTTTGTTGTAATGACACCATTGCTTTTAGAGGAGCACACTGCTGTTAAAACACAAACATGGCTTGAACCAAAAAGCAATAATTTTTACAACCTTGACATGTTTTCCCTGAACGAAAGTACTGGAGATTGGGTGCATCACGCTAAGTGCAGAGGTACTGTACACAACTCATACACAAAATTGCAATCGTTCGATAGGGCCACAGACAGGAGTTGGCAACACTTAGATCATTCAGCACTGTATAAAATTATTGAAGATTCAGGATGGTACTATGGTGAAGAATTCAAATCTATTGACAGCATAAGGTATTTTGAAAGAGAAGCTGTCTCAAATTTATCGATCGATCAAAGGGTAGCAGAAAAGTTTGTAATTCATCCTGGCTTACTTGACGGCATCTTCCAAACAGTATTTTTCACTGTCAGAAGTGGCGTAGCATATGCTGTTTTGAATGTGAAACGAATTTTGCTAAAACCCACAGCAACATATATTCACCTGAGTGCCTGGGCTAAGACTCAGTTCCAAGGCGAAGGTTTCCAAAGTAGCATCACTGTCACAGATGAGAACGCAAGTAGTGTAATTCAGATTGAAGGTTTCACTGCGCTCCCAGTGTCTGCTAAGAAACTGACAAAAACCGTCAATATTTCGACTTTTGCTTTCAATCTTGTTTGGACTGAAATTGAGCCACCAGCGCAGCTCGAAGAGAAAGACATGGTATTACTTGAGACATTACCTTCAGTTGAAAACGCATTGCATAGCAGGTGCATTGTGCTGAAAACTTCTTGCCCTTGCAACATTGAAAATATCACCAGTACCATCAGTAATGTTAATTATGTTTCGGTAAATGTTGACAATGACAATGTATTAATGACCCTTCTTAATTTTGGGAAACTAATATTGCAGCTTCAGCTGTCAAAACTATTAGGAATTATTGTCACTGAAAGTTTGAACAAGTTGACACATTGCAATCATTCGATTATTGGCTATGCAGTTGGAGGCATTCTAAAATGCCTTGCAGCTGCAGTTCAGAATATATCTGTGTTCCACATAGCAATTTCAGGCAAGTCAAGTAGCCTTGCTTCCATGGTTGATTTTACAGATTCTGGTCTGAGATCACTGAGACTATTTGCATCAAAAATGTGTTCAGAGACACTTGTTAAGTTTTCAAATACTGTTCATCATAGATTATGTGGTAATATGGAAATTGAGCCAGAATTTGTGGCTATTACAGGTGGTACATCAGGTATAGGATTTGAGACAGCGAAGCAGTTGCAGTCATTGCAAGCAGCGATACTACTGGTGGCTAGACGAACTCCAAGCCTACAGTGCCAGAATCGTATCGATGAAATAAGGGAATACAGCTCTGTTGTTCTTATTGCTAACTTTGATGTGAACAATCATTTGGACGCCTTTTCCAGCTATCTGCACTGCCAATCTAAATCACTGAACTTTGTCCATTCTGCAGGCGTTCTGAATGATGTGCACTATGACAATTTAACTCTTAATCACATGCAAACAGTCATGTCTCCCAAAGGAAGTGCTGCGATTGCGACCTTACTGATAATTCGTCAGTACTGTTGTGATAAATTTGTCATGTATTCGTCGCTGACCAGCATTCTGGGCAATGAAGCTCAGCCTAACTATGCAGCTGCAAATGCAGTGTTAGATGGTATCAGTGACATAGCCCAAACGTTTGGACAAACAGCTGTTACAGTGAACTGGGGTAGCTGGGCAACAGTAGGGATGTCTGCTCAATCGGTTGATGTCTTTGCACAGTTTGGTATCAAGAGCTTCAGTTTAACTGAAGGGGCAGATGTAATTAGGATGATCACCCACAGTTCATACATAGGGCAAATTGGATTTGCAAAATGTGATTGGAACCAGATCCTGGCTAACAACGCCCATCTTTCTTCACTGCTTCATAATGTTACAAAAATGACAAAACTGCCAACATACGCTTCAGAAGTTTTTAAGACACCAGCTGCTGAGGAATCAGTTGATTTTGAATCAGTCATTAAGAATGCAGTAACAGATATTCTACAAATCAGTCTGACACAGATGGATCACTCACTTGGATTTATGGACATGGGGATGGATTCATTGATGGCAATACAGTTTGCAGGTCTACTTCAGATGAGGTTAGGAGATCAATTCCAGATACCAGCTACAGTTGCATTTGATTATCCCAATATCAGTGCTGTTGTGTCCTTACTTCAGAGTATGGCTCCAACTGAAGACAAGGAATTCACAAAACTTGAGCAAATTTATGGAGATTCCCAACCACCCACCAAATCAGATTATTCAATCGCTATAACTTCTTTATCTTGTTTATTCCCAGGACAGTCCAGAAATGGTCCCGGTTTATTCAGAATGCTTCTTGATGCAGATGACTGTGTTGCTGACGTTCCTGCTGAACGGTGGAAGATTCAAGACTACTTCAGTAAAGATATCAGTGTTCCAGACACTATGTATGTTCAGCAACAAGCATTTCTTACTGACAGTATTCAACTGTTTGATCCGGCCTTCTTCAATATCAGTCCTAGAGAAGCTCGTTTCATGGATCCACAACAAAGGCTCCTTCTCCAAACAGTATGGCACACATATGAAAACATAAGCGTTTCAACGTTGACCACCTGTGGAGTCTATGTAGGGTCTGCAGGCATAGAGTACACTCAACTGATAGGCCAGGAATCGATTGTGGATGGTTTCCCTACAACTGGCTCTAGTTCTAGTTTGCTAAGTGGTCGTGTGGCATACTTCTTTGGCCTACAAGGTACAGCCATAAGCATCAACACAGCGTGTTCATCATCCCTGCTTGCTCTGCGCATGTCAGTACAAGACTTGATTAGCAATGAACAGTGCACTGCTAATGTAGTGGGTGGAATTGATCTCATGGTTGCTCCATTTGCAATGATTTTGCTTTCAAAAAGTCGAATGCTGTCACCAGAGTGTCACTGCAAAACACTCGACTCATCAGCAGATGGGTTTGTTCGCGGGGAAGGTTGTGGTGTTGTTTTTATTGAGCAGTGTTCTAGTGGCCGCAAAGACCTATTAGCTGAGGTATGTGGTGCATCAGCAAACCAGGACGGTAGAACAAGTGGGCTGACGGCTCCAAATGGGTCTGCTCAGCAGTCTTTGCTGACAGAAGTATTTACTGAAAGCGGTTTTGCAAGGTTGGGATTTGTTGAACTTCATGGAACTGGGACTTCTTTGGGTGATCCAATTGAAGTAAATGCACTGATAAGAGCTATGAAGCAGTGTTTCGCTGCTGAACACAACATGACAATTGGAACTGTAAAAACAAATATGGGTCACCTTGGAGGAACTGCTGGCATTGTGGGTGCAATGAAAGTAATTGTTGGGCTGAATCAGAGGCGTGTGTTCAAGCATCGTAATTGGGCGGTGCTGAATAAGGCTATTTTTGACATGTCAAAATCGCCTGTATCTCTAGCCCATCAAGGCTTTCATTGGTCTGAAAATAGAGCTAGCAGTGTCAGCTCTTTTGGAATGAGTGGAACTAACGTCTGTACATTATTCAAGAAAATCGATGAACAATCAGAAGACCATTTTGAACCACTCAGTACATATATTTTACCATTATCAGCTAAAACTCACAGTTCCCTAATTAAAACCACTAGTAACTGGTGTGTATTCTTGCAGAGAAATAGGAAAGAGTTGTTGAGCACTTGTGTGACTGCTGCTTGTCATAGAACTCATTTCCAGAAGCGAGTTTGCTTTATCTCAAATAATTCAGTTGGTTTCATCGACACAATGAACAAAACATTGCCCATATTTTCAGGGGTTTCAAACGTTTGCTTTTTGTACAGCGGGCAGGGTTGTGAGTACATAGGTATGGGAGTTCAACTTGCAGAAAGTTGCATAACGTTCAAAACGATCCTGTTCAATGTTGTTGAACAGGTCACTAACAGAATCCATGCGTTTTTTGAACCAGCTATAACAAGAATGGATGAAACATTTAATTTATCCCAGCAGCTGCACATGACCGAAAATACTCAGCTGGCTCTGTTTTGCTTAGAGTACGCATTAACTAAACTATGGCAGCGCTGGGGAGTGACCCCTCAGTCGGCCATTGGCCATAGTGTAGGTGAAGTCGTTGCAGTAGCAGCGAATGGCTTGCTGAAGCTTGAAGATGCGATTCAACTAATTAAATATCGTGCAAAGTTTATGGCTCGCACTAAATCTGGAACCATGATAGCGGTTGACAGAGGTATAAGCTATACGAACTCATTGATCAGTTCATTAAGGTTCAAAGCCTATTTGGCTGCAGAAAACAGTAATGTGCAGACGGTGATCTCTACCATTGCTTGTAATAAGAAAGATCTTCTCTCTGCAGCTTCAGAGTTGGGCTCCAGTGCACGAATTGTAAACAGAAATTTTGCGTTTCATTGTCCAGTTATGAGTGAGGCTGCAAGGGACTTGAAGAATGTACTAACTGATATGCAGCTTGGTAAACCACTCTTCCCTGTGTACTGCAATCTTACTGGTCAGCAGGTCACGGATGTAAGTGCAGAGTACTGGAAGTCTCAAATAGAAAGCACAGTTAAGTTTTCTGCTTGCGTTCATAGTGCAGCTGCAGATTGTTTCCTTGAAATAGGTCCTGAGAGAGTCTTGGCCAACCTTGCAGTGCAAAATGTTCCACAAGCCTATACCATGGGCTCACTGAATCGCAAAGTTGAAGATATGGAACACATGTTTGGTTGTGTGGCCTCTTTCTATTCCTGTAGCATGGAAATGAACTGGAAAACAATATTTGAAGGGAGATTCAGCAATCAGATTTCTTTGTTAGAGTTTCCAAATTATGCGTTTGATGAGCAGAGTTACTGGATCAAACCAGCAGTAAAAGAATCCATGACCACTGTGAAACGTACTATGCAGGCTGTTACAACACATCACAGTGCAGCTTTGGAGAGCATGGCCTACTGTCCGGTTTGGAAGCTAGATCACACAGCTGAAAGCCTATCACCAGCAGTTGATGGTGATGTGACCTCCATAGTTTTCGCTCTTGATGGAAAACTAAGCACATTCAACATTATTTCTCTGTCAGAAAATCAATTTTTAACGAATTCAGTCAGTGAGTTAAATAATTTACAATTAGTTCTGAATGACATAGATATATTTTGTTTCATGAGTCCAACAAGAGCTGCCAAACAAACCACTTTCTTACCAGCCTTGCAAGTATTCAAGAATATTGTCTCAGTCTATAAACGTCCCATAGTTTGTGTTGCTAGCGCTAGGGTCGACATCATACCTTCAGCACAGGCAAATCTGTCAGCTTTGCAAGGTATGCTAAAATGTCTAATGAATGAATTTCCAGAAATAAGGACCACACACATGTCGTTGCAAACGTATAGCAAGGCTGAAATGAAAAGCAACATTTTTGACTGGAGCACACTTTATAAGTCCAGTGTACTTAGTCAGAGAATTTTGCCTTTCTCACAGTGCTCTATTATAACCTCAAGCCATAAATGGGGCGCTGCAGAACTGTGTCTGATATCAGGTGGACTGACTGGTCTTGGATTCGAAACTGCAAAAGTCTCCAAAGCCCAGTCAGATGTCTTGATTGGCAGACGGCCACCATCTACTAATGTCTTGAGGGATATCAACTGGCTAAGAGATATACAAAAGGAAATTTTATGGGCAGGCGTTAATATGTGCTCACCATTAGACATATTCGATTTAAAAACGCATTTGCAGACCGGAATTAGTGCCATGGAAATGGTGCACTGTGCTGCAACACTACAGGATCAATTGATTAGCAATGTATCACTAAAATCAATAAAACAAGTATGTGGTGCAAAATCATTAGGTGGCTGTCTGCTTTCCTGTCTGTGCAAATCATACAAAGTTCATAACCTGTCTCTGTTTTCATCAGTAACCTCAGTGTTTGGCAGCCGTGGTCAGTACAGCTATGTTATAGCAAACTCACTGCTTGAAAACATGGCCTACTGTGAGCAGCAAACTGGTCATGCAGTCTCAGCGATTAACTGGGGCAACTGGGCTAAGGTTGGTATGGGTGTTAAGTTTGTGGAATCGGCTGCAAAAATTGGTCTGATAGCACTAGAACCAGATGAAGGACTTGAAGCTATGAATCAGCTACTTCAAATCTCCTGCCTTGCAGCAACTGTTATTGTTAAAGCTGAATGGGACAAACTAATAAATTCAAACACTTGTGGGTTGCTTGAGTATCTGGCCGATTTGAAGTTACCAAAAGAACAGAAAATACAAGAGCCAATTGTACAAAAAATGCAAGACAAACGGTTTTTCAAAAGACTGGTTGAAGAAGTCACTGCTGAAGTACTCCATTTGGAAAACAGCAGTTTTATCGATTCTGAACTGGGCTTTATGGAAATGGGAATGGATTCTTTGATGGCTACAGAGTTTGCTGAGTTACTGCAAGCTAGACTGGGCTCTACATTTTCTATCCCTGGGATAGTAACATTTGATAAACCAAATGTCTCTGCAGTAGTTGACTATTTGTACAGTGTTACAGCAGACAGTGCAAAGATAATCAAGGTCACTACACAAGAAACAACTGAACATTTGCATCCTTACACTCAAGAAGGCTTAGTATTTGCAGTTGTGGGCTCATTCTGTCGTTTCCCAGGAAACTCTACAAGTCCATCTAAGTTCTTTCACACATTGATCACTTCAGGAGATTGTGCGACAAATATACCCATTGATCGATGGAATTGGCAGAGTTTGGGGCAAAGTCAAGACAATATTTATGTAAAAAGAGCTGCATTCCTTTCTGAAAGCATTGCCTTATTTGATGCGTCCTTCTTCAACATAAGCCCAAGAGAAGCAAAATACATGGATCCACAGCAGCGCATTCTTCTTGAGAACACTTGGCATTCATTTGAAAGTGCAGCAATGAACAACATCAAACTGCATGACTCTGACAGTGGAGTATATGTGGGTAGTGTCGATGTAGAATATGTAAATGTACTGAAACAAGGTGGAGAGGTTGATCAGTATGCTGCTACTGGAATAAATGCTAGCATTCTGAGTGGTCGCATTGCATATGCTTTTGGATTAAGAGGAAGTACACTGACAGTGAATACTGCCTGCTCATCATCAATGGTTGCTTTGCAGATTGCTGTGCATGGCCTTATGCTTGACTGCAAACATGGATATTCAGCCGTTGTATCTGGGGTTGATTTAATGGCATCACCCATGGGTATTCTAATGCGGTGCAAGAACAAAATGTTGTCACCAGAGGCTCAGTGCAAAACATTTGACAATTGGGCTGACGGCTACCTCAGGGGCGAAGGCTGTGCTACTGTAATAGTGTCTACATTAAATAAGGAAACTGTGCTTTCACACTGTCCACTGGGATTAGTGAGAAAGATCAATGTGAATCAAGATGGCCGCAGCAGCGGACTCACTGCTCCAAACAGCTCTGCACAAGAAGCGCTTTTGCTGAGTGTACTCAGCTCAGTGAATAAGCTATCCTACATTGAAACGCATGGAACAGGAACAGCTTTGGGTGATCCTATAGAAGTGAACAGTATTTTAAGAGTCCTGAATAGTAAACCTTATGCACCTGTTTCACTTGGAGCAGTAAAAGCAAATATAGGGCATTGTGAAGGAGCTGCTGGAATTGCAAGTTTACTCAAAGCGATTTTGCTAACGGAGCATGATTTCATCACAAAGCATAAGAACTGGGCTGTTTTGAACAAAGCCATAGACAGTGTAACCACTGCTGGAGCCTCAATTCCAATAGAAGGTCATAGCAGTTCTGTACATTCAAGCAGTGTTAGCTCCTTTGGTGTAAGTGGAACCAATGCTTGTGCAGTCATAGATAAATGCAATAGGATGCCAGAAAATATTTCGCTGCTGACCAATCTGTATCTGCTTCCACTGTCAAGCAAAACAAGTACATCCTTGGAAATGCAAAAGTTGTCATGGAAGAAATTTTTGGCTAAGACAAAACTTGTTCATCTAAAACAAATTGTAGAGTCAGCTGCTATGCATAGGGAGCACTTTAGAGAACGCCATATAGTTTTTGGACGCAACCAAATCGAACTTTTGCGTGATCTTGAGTTGCCATTAGGAGATTGGTCACATGCAAATAATTTATGCTTATTATTCACCGGCCAAGGTGTCCAGTATCCTGGCATGGCAACGAAGCTGCAGAACTCAATTCCCAAATTTTCCACTCACTTTCAGTCTATTCTGGGTTTGATTATGAAAGAATCGGGTTGCCCGGACTTGCAGGACATCTTCTTTAATGAGCTTATAATGAAAACCGATGCTCTTGATCAAACTCATGTTGTGCAGCCAATGATGTTCTGTTTAGGCTATGCGCTAGCAAGACTGTGGGCTGACTGGGGTATTGAGGCCACCTCTGCTATAGGTCACAGTGCAGGAGAAGTGACCGCAGTCACATTAGCTGAAATTCTTCAGCTTGCTGATGCAATAAAGCTAATTGTAGCTAGAGGAAAGCTCATGGAACAATGTGAAAGAGGACTTATGACAGCAGTTGAGGTTGGTAATGAATGTTTGGAGCTGTTATGTCAAAGATTAGGATTTAAATGTTTCTTGGCTGTAAAAAATAGTCCACATCAAAGTGTACTTGCAACTGCAAAAGTACATCAATCAAGTATCCTGAGCATCACTGCAGAATTAGGAATGCGATCCATCATTGTGAATGACAGGTATGCATTCCACAGTCCAATTATGTCCATGTCTGCAGAGGAACTGTTTAATGAATTCTGTGACTTAAAGTGCAACCCAGGCACATTAACTGTGTACTCAAATGTTACTGGACAATCACAAAGCAATTTTGATGCTAATTACTGGAGACAGCAGGCTCAACAAACTGTTGATTTTGAAGGATGTCTTAACTCAGCTCTGTCTGACCATGTTGACTCATTTCTTGAACTTGGTCCCCATCCTGTTCTCAGCAGCTCCATTTCTCTGAATTCCAATTATCACAGTTCAGTTGTTGTGCAACCTTGCTTGTCTAAGCGTAAGGACGATGTTCTATGCATGTTTCAAGCACTTCAGACATTCTATTGTTCTGGCATAAGCATTAGATGGAGAAATGTCTATGGTGAAGAAACAGTAGGTTTAGCACGTGACATGCCTTCTTATGCCTTTGAACGCCAACACTATTGGATTACTCCTTTCATTACTGTTGAGTCGGAAATCAAGCCTATTGTTGTTAAGGAACTTGCTAAACAAGAAGAAAACGCATACATTTTGGTTTGGTGTGCTGAAATAATGGAAAAGCAGTCTGACAATTGTTTGAACTCTCTCATGTCAGTATTTGCAGCACCCTCTGATATGAAGAAAAACTTCAAACAACACTCTATCAGTTTCCTTAGCATAATAGATACTACTTATGTTCAAGAGAGACCTATGTTGTCCAGTCTGTGGTTTGTGTATCCTAGCTGCCCCAGTTGGCTCTATTCAATGACTGAATTGATTAAGATTGTTCGAATTAACAATTTTAATGGTATACTTTATGTTATAACTCAGCCACTTGTCCCAACTACGATTAGTGGTTCCATTGAAACTAGAACTGCTTGTGTCAATGGAATCCTGAGATCGATTTCACCAGAACTTCCCAGTTCGAAAATTTTCCAGGTTACTTTAACTTCACCAAAGAAGCCAGATATTGCAGACTTTATTAGTTCTAACGCAGACTCAGTCAAGCAACCATTCCAGATGGTGATGTTAATGCATGAAATGCTGTATGCGCAAAAATTGTGCTATGCAAGTTCATGTATTAATCGCACAAGCTTGTACACCCTACCAGAATCGAAGTGCCAATGCGACACAATCATTAGTGGCGGCCTAACAGGGATAGGATTTGAAACTGCAAAACAGCAAATTTGCAACAGAAACAGTGTTGTAGCAATTGGTCGTAAAGTTGTAAATGACAGTTCACAAACTATCATCGACAATGTTCGAAGCAGCTGCATGCTCTTTATGCATGCAAGGTCAAGCATTACATGTTTAGACAGTGTTCAATTAACCTTTTCTCATATAAATCCAATACAAGTAAGATCGTTCCATTCTGCTGGAACTTTTGACTATTGTGCGATTAGTGACATAAGTCTAGCAAATGTTCATTATGTTCTCAATGCTAAATGCTTGGGAGCTATTTTGTTACAGTTAGCAAGCTTGGATTACCTGTCTCGAAACTGTACACTATTTTCATCATTTGCCAGTGTAGCTGGTAACCGTGGACAATCCACTTATGCATCTGCAAATGGCATTCTGGACAGTTTGAGCTGTGCTTGGGTAGCATCCGGAATTAGAACATTGAGTATTAGTTGGGGCAACTGGGCTTCTATTGGAATGGCAGCCGAAGTTGGAGAAACAATGGCGTCTGTTGGTATGCTGCCCCTTGACCCAGCTGAGGGAATGATAGCATTAGAGACATATTTGCAAGAAGGCTACCTTAACCATGTTGTTTGTGCAAAGAGGAAGTGGACTCATGTTTTACAGCTTCGCCCAGATTTGCAGTCATTGGTGAGTATAATATTACCATCTATCAAAGTCAAAGAAAGAGAGGTAGTAAAGTCTACTGAAGAAGTTGTGTCTGAGCAACAACTAGACCAACAGCCAGAAGTATCAAGAATTCAGATTCAACGGAATGTGGAGCACAGTTTGAAATCAGTTCTAGGTATGCAACAAACAGATTCAGTTGACCATAATACAGGCTTCATGCACCTTGGAATGGACTCACTGATGAATGTAGAGTTTGCAAATCGGTTGCATCAAGCTCTTGGTGATAAGTTTGAAATATCTCCAACAGTAGTGTTTGATCATCCAACAGTACAAAGTTTGGTTGATTATCTAATGCAGAAGGTTAGCAGGCCTTCTCTTGTGGTCATTCAAAGAATCAAACCTGAAGAAATCGCACCAGATATTGATGAAATATGCATCCATGGTTGGGCCTGTGATATGCCTAATGAATCAAGTACACAAAGCAGCCTATGGAATTGTTACCTGGAAGGGATAGATGGAGTCAGAGAAATTCCGTTAAATAGATTTAATGAGCTAGAACTGCAGCAAGGAGATTATTCTGATCAAAGTTACATTTCAGCTCAGTATGCAAGTGTACTCAGCAGAGACATCGGTATGTTTGATGCCGCTTTCTTTGGTATCAGTCCAAGGGAAGCAAAAATAATGGACCCACAGCAAAGGTTGCTTATGCAGACTGCTTGGCGAGCACTAGAAAACTCAAAATTGCCTCCAACTAAGGTTGTGGCTAGCAACACAGGTGTGTACATTGGCTGCATAAAAGTTGAATACACAACTGCTCTAACTGCAAAGGCAATTTCTGATAATCCATTCTTTGTCACTGGAACTGAACTGAGTGTGGTCAGTGGTAGGTTGGCATACTTCCTGGGAACGCAAGGTGCAGCATTAACTGTGAACACAGCTTGCTCTTCTGCTTTGACAGCTATGCAGATTGCATCTTCTCACCTATTGCACAGTAAATGCTCTCATGCAATTGTCGGTGGTGTCGACCTGATGGTCTCATTTCTAGGGCAACTAGCACGCACAAGAGGAAAGATGGCTTCACCTGAGTATCACTGTAAAACATTTGATTGTTCAGCTGATGGATATGTAAAGGGTGAGGGATGTTGCGTTTCAGTAATTGCCAGCAGCATGCAAAAATATGACTGTTTCCACAAACTGGCTACGATAGGAGTAAATCAGGATGGTCAGAGCAGTGGTTTAACTGCGCCAAATGGTTCTGCACAAGAACGCCTAATCTGTGAGGTTATGATGAATTCAAAAATGTCACCTACTAATGTAGGTTACATTGAGGCCCATGGTACAGGGACAGCACTAGGAGATCCAATAGAATTTCAGGCTTTGAATAGGGCATTGCATGCATTGACCACTGAACATATGAATCTGAAGGTAATAAGTTCTTCTAAGGTTACCTTTGGCCACTGTGAAGCAGCAGCAGGAATTGTAGGACTGCTGAAAGTTGTCTTGAGTCTGACAAAGCAATATGTACCAATGCATAGAAATTGGTCGCAAATGAATGAACAGATCTACGCCCCTAGCATGCCAGCAATTGTCCCATTAACTGGCATGAGACTGAGCGAGTCCATGCAGTTAGCAAGTGTAAGCTCATTTGGACTAAGTGGCACTAATGTTTTTTCAGTACTTTCTGCTGGTGAACCTGTTCAGTTGATTCAATCAATACATAAGTCAAGCTACATATTGCCAGTTTCTTCAAAATCGTTGGTCTCACTGGAAAAAATAGCAAGCAGCTGGAAATGCTTTTTAACAAGCATGGAATTCAACATGTACGCATCTGCTAGAAGTGCTGCCATGGATCGCAGACATTTCGTTTATCGACTGGTTGCTGTGGGTAGCAATCCCAGGGAGCTTATATCAGGTTTGAATAGCAGCGACAGACACTGTTGCAGACATTCTCACTTTTGCTTATTGTTTCCAGGCGCCGGTTCAGAATACCATTTCATGGGTAGCCAGCTTGCTGATGAAAATATTAATTTCCAAGAAAAATTTTATAGTGTAGTGAATATGATTGAACAATTCAATCAACAGTCAATATCTCCTTTACTCATACCAGCAGCCAGTAGCTTAGAAGTAAAGAACATGGATGTAATCCATGCACCTCTTTATTCAGTTCCTGTAAATTTCTGCATTGGTATTGCAACTGCACAGCAGTGGAAAGCATGGGGCTTGACCGCTACTTGTATTCTTGGACACAGTGCAGGAGAAGTTGCTGCAGCTTTCTCTGCGGGAGTATTATCCATTGAAGATGCAGTCAAACTGTGCATGATTCGAGGAGCATGCCTTTGTTCAGGTGAAGGCATGACTATAGTTCTAGACACTGGAAAGCAAAAAAGTAAGAAAATTGCTGCCTATCTCAGGCTATGTAACCATAAATGCTGGATGACTGTTTCAAACTGTGAGACACAGTCTGCATTGGCTTGTGAAACAGAAAACACTGAGAGTGTTGTGTCAACAGTATGTGAGTTGGGCTTCAAAGGGCAAATTGTGAACAAATTCATCGCAGTGCACAGTCCTTTAATGACAGCTGGTTCAGGTGAATTGTACAACTATATCCAATCAATCAACTTCAACACGCCAGATGCTACGTTTTACTCTAGCTTCCTTGGGAACAAACTTATTTCTGTTGACGCTAATTACTGGAAGCAACAATTTTGTTCTCCAGTGAATTTTGATCTGGCCTTTGAGGCCATCATTCAAGATGGCACAGACTGCTTTCTGGAAGCTGGTGGTCATCCAGTGTTAGTTGGACTGTTGTCCAGCACTGAACACAAGCTCACCAAACAAGGAACATTACACAAGCGAAAGGATGATTTAACAGCAATGTATGAAACAGCAGCAAAACTGTATTCAACTGGGCTTGATCTGAAGTGGAATGCAGTTTACCCTATGCAAAGGGAAGAGTTTTATAAGTCAATCCCTTGTTATGAATTTGATGAACAGCTGTTCTGGGCAACCGATGCAGAGTATGTTCCACGAACTCCAACTTCACCTTCTTCTGCAAGTGAACCTATCTTCTTGCAAAAGGCAGTTGATATAGTTTCCACTCATTCATTTGCATATCTTATGGCATGGAAGAGCTTGCCAATGGGACATAAATGTACACTGTCTGATCGTTGGGTCACAGTCACTCAACATGAATCTGCACAAAAATTTTGTGAAACTACTAGTGGCTGCAATATCGAATTTGTGAATATGCTGGGTCTCTACAATTGTCAGCGAGTCTTCTGTGCAACTCACACAATCACATGGTTCCAGACAACTGATTTTTCGCAACATGTTGGCTCCATCATGCTTCTACTACAGTTGTTCAAAACCTTGTTGTCATTGAAATCGATCAACGATTTCTATTTTGTTACTCAGCTGCCTTTGGGATCATCCAACTTGAGACTAGCAATGGCAGACTCAGGATATTCTGCAGTTACTGGATTACTCAATTGTGTTGCACTGGAAAACGGCAGAATGAATTGTTCTTTGATGCTAGTAAGTGATAAGTCATTTAACATTCCAGTAGTTACCAGTCAATTGAGCCAACAGCCTGTGCCAGTTTGTCTCATAGGTCATAGGCGTGCTTTTACACATGCTTTATTGAAAGTTGAAACAGTTCAACAAAAATTTACATCAGCATCTCAGAAACAGGAACCATGTGGCTCAATCATCTCTGGAGGTCTTACCGGTCTAGGTTTGGAGACAGCTAAAGGATTAAGCAAAGGCAGTGAATATACCATAGCTTTAGGAAGACGTGAACCAGAACCACCTGCTCAGAGGGAAATAAACAAAGTTCATGCAAGCGGTTTTCAATTCTTACATGCAAAGTGTGATGTCACAAGAAAGAATGATATTTGGGGCCTGATTAGTCTTTGCACAGGAAATATTGTTATTCAGCATTCTGCAGCTGTTCTAGATGATCGCATGCTGCACTCTCAAGATCTGAGTTCTTTCCATACTGCATTTAGTGCAAAAGTTGTTGGTGCTATAGTATGTCTGTTGACCACAAGAAGCTGCTCTTGCTATAGAACTGGGCTGTACTCTGCAGCAGCTGCTGCACTTGGAAATATGGGTATAACAAATTATGCTGCGGCAAACGCCTGTTTAACTTCTATTTCTGAACAAGTAAGCAATTTAGGGCATTCTGTCACCAGCATTATGTGGGGCGTTTGGAAGGACATAGGATTTGGGAAAGGTCTGAGTGAAGTGTTTGCTGAACGTGGCATGTATGGAATCGAACCAGAAGAAGGCATAGCAGCTCTGAGATATGCTATGACTGAGGTATCTCATGGTGCAGTTATGTTTGCTAAGGCTGACTGGAACAAAATAGCCACTGCCAATCCACGAATATTGCCTTTTGTTAGGTCTTTAATTAGAGAGCGGCCTAAACCTGCAACCACAAGGCCAGTGGCTCGTACAATTCCGGAGACTGATATTGCTAGCATAGTGGAAACAATTGCGCGAAATGTGTTGCAAGTTGAGGGAAAGGAGCACATAAGTCACAAGTCCGGTTTCTTAGAAATTGGGATGGACTCCCTGCTTGCAATGGAGTTTGCAGATCGTTTACAAAACAGATTTGAGAATGAATGTTTTATTCCGCCTACTGTTGCATTTGACTATCCCAATATCACTTCTGTTGCTGAATACATTGCTCAAGTAAGTTCTTCTGAGGATGATACAAGTCAAAAGTCTTTTGATTACCTGCAGATTGTGACAGATATCACTGCCACTGCACTAGATACAGATCCACGCAAGATAGACATACATGCTGGCTTTATGGAAATGGGAATGGACTCTCTTATCGCAGTAGAATTTTCTGAACGGCTATCTGAAAGACTGGGAACCAGATTACATTCAACTATTGCTTTTGATTACCCTTCTTTGTCAGCACTAGTGTCACATCTGCAAAAAATGTTGGACTCAGGCACAGTTTCACCACAAACCAGTGCTTCTTCTCCTGATCAGGCATTTAGACCAACCATTCAGACAAGTGACCATAAGCTAGAAAGTATTTTTGTTACTTCAGTGGGATGTGTGTTACCCTCCATTGCAGAGTCATTTTGCAGTTTACAATGTGCACTATCTGATGGGACAGATGGAATATCTTACATCCCAAATCATCGGTCATCATTCATCGAAAGTTACAATGCAAGTCAAATAACAGATAAACTCTTCATTGACAGAGCAGCTTATCTGCAGAAGGATATTAGCCTTTTTGATGCTGCATTTTTCAATGTCAGTCCCCGGGAAGCAAAATATCTTGACCCACAACAACGACTGCTATTGCAAAGTGTTTGGCACACACTTGAAAGCAGATCTGAATTAGGAAACATGGAGAAAACTGGAATTTTTGTTGGTTGTGGTGCAGTTGAGTACACTGAGCTGTTAACAAGTGAAGACCTGGACACTTTTGTTGCAACAGGCATCAGCGCAAGCACACTGAGTGGGAGATTAGCGTACTTCTTTGGGCTGCAAGGCGAAACAATGACAATAAACACAGCTTGCTCATCTTCATTGGTTGCTCTAGACGTTGCACATAAAAGCATTCAATCTAATTCAAGAATACTAAAGTCAGCATTGGTATGTGGTGTTGATCTCATGATATCTGCTTTTGGCATGCTCTTACGATGCAAAGCGAAAATGTTCTCACCAGATTGTCATTGCAAAACGTTTGATGACAATGCAGATGGCTTCATACGAGGTGAAGGCGTTGGTGTTGCCCTTTTACATATAGGTTCTAAGAAGGATCACATATTTTCACTGGCTGAAATAAAAAATACTGCTGTGAATCAAGATGGTAAGAGTAGTGGACTAACTGCTCCTAATGTCTTTGCTCAAGAATCACTGCTGAACACTATTCTATCAACAAGAGACATTGGGACATTGGTTGGATTTGTTGAAACTCATGGAACTGCAACTTCATTAGGAGATCCGATAGAAGTAGATGCATTACGCAGAGCAATGTCTGCAACAGCTGCATCAGGAAAACAAACTGCTTTAGGGGCAATGAAAGCAAATTTTGGTCATTTAGAGGGTGCAGCAGGCATGGCAGGTTTTTTGAAGTCTGTGTCTTGCATTACTTCCAAGTTTATCTATTGTCACAGGAACTGGGCCCAATTGAACAAAAATATTCAAAAGGCAAACTTAATGTTTGCAAGTTTGCCATTATCAGGATTTCAATGGAAGCAGCACTTGCTTGGTACTGTCAGCTCATTTGGAATTAGCGGGACAAATGCATGCACCTTAATAACAAACACAGAAGCAACGCAACATCGAGAAATACTTATAAAACAGTGTTATTTGCTACCTTTGAGCGCTCGAACTGATATTTCCTTGATGAAGCTTTCTTTCTCATTCATCGGCTACCTGAATGGAATGGGGAGAAAGATGACAGTGAAGGAACTGTGCACAATAGCATCAAGTCGTCAAAAATTCAGACATAGGATTTCAGCAGTTGCCAGTGATCATAGTAGTTTGGCAGAAAAACTACTGACAAAAGTTTCAGAAACTAAATCAATGAAAGAGCTTTGTTTTGTCTTTGCTGGCCAAGGCTCTGAATATGTGCAGATGGGTTACTCACTTTGCAATTCTGAGCCTGTTTTTGAAGCCTTGCTGAACAAATGTTTGTCAATGTGCAAAGTGGCCCCATTCTGCAATACCCTTGAGAATAGGAAGGCAGTTAGATTGGTTAACAATTCTCTGCATAAGACCACTAATGCTCAGGCTTCGCTGTTTTGCCTTGGGTATGCATTGGCGCAGTTCTGGAAGTACTGGGGTATACAGACTGACAGCTTAGTTGGACATAGTGTTGGGGAAATAACAGCTGCTGCTGTAAGCGGGGCAGTACAGTTAGAGGATGCAATAAAATTGATTACACTCCGTGGACAGTTCATGGAACGTTCAGCTAATGGTGCAATGGTTGCTTTAGACCTGAATGATCAGGAAACCACTTCATTATTAAACAAAATACCATTCAACTGCTATTTAGCTGTGCAAAACAGTCCAAAACAGACAGTGGTATCATTAACATCAGGCAAAAAACATGCACTTATTAAAACATGCCAAGAACTGGGAATGAGAGCAAAGGTTGTAAATGATAGATATGCTTTCCATTCGCCTTTGATAGAAAATGCAGCAGACCAGTTATCCATTGCCATTCAGGAAATAGCATATGAGACAACACCAGAAAAAGTTTATTCAAACATTGATGGCCAGGTTGTTGACAAATTCTCTGCAGATTACTGGAGATCACATGCCATAAACACGGTAAAGTTCGATCTATGTATCAGAAACATTTCAAACACATCAGTTGACAGTTTTCTTGAAATTGGACCACAACCTGTACTTGGGAGTGTTATAGCACAAACAGTTAGTAATAAACAGGTTACAGTGCTGTCTTCGATTGACAAACATTGTGATGATCTTGAATCTATGCTGGAATCTGCTGGAAGGTTGTTTAACATGGGATTTGGATTAGACTGTAGGAATGTTAATTGGATGGCAACTCAGCCTCATGATCTAGCATTTCCAGCATATGAGTTTGACGAACAATCATACTGGATATCAAAAGCGCTTAGCAGCACTTCTGAGATATGTGTAGTTACAGAAGTTCCCACACAAGCGCACATAGAAATAGATGACATTCCATCAGTAGAACAGCACGAAGACATTGTTGAACAGTTTTCTTACCAGAAACTTTGGCAAGTCAGCCAAAATATTCAAACAACATTAAATGACATTTTGCCCCCAGAAGATATGCTATTGTTTGGACGCCAACCCCACTGGGATACTAGTAACAGGGAAAACATAATTAGGCTAATGAGTGTAAATGACACCAGATACCTTCTCTATGAAGTAAATTCAGTTTTCTATCGTTTTGAGAGTGCAGAGAGAAGTGAACTTAATGCATTGATCCCAATTGTTCTTCTTGTTCAAAAACTTGTCAACATCCGTTCAAGAACAGTTTTGGTTTTAGCAAAGGCCTGCTCACAATCCATTCACTTTCAAACAGCATCTGGCACAACGGGTTCGTCGTTTGTAGGGTTGCTTCGCAGTGCACTTGCTGAGTGTCCTGTACTCACAATTATGCATGCACTTGTGTTGGACTCTGTTAACGCAAGAGACCTAATGAAATCAGCATTTAGCTATTATGATACAGATGGACTATTTCTACAATGCGTTGTTAAGAATGGCTCAATGTATTGTGAAAAGCTTCTGTGTTTAACAAACTGTTCAGTGAAAGAATCAAACTCAACTCATACGGTGCACAGTCAGGGCATATCTATTGTTACTGGAGGACTAACTGGCATTGGGCTTGAGACTGCCTTGTCTCATGCTACGTTATCTGACAATACAATTGCACTGGGTCGTCGTTATCCATCAGATGATGTTCAGGAATCCATAGACACGATTCGTAGCCAAGGTAAACCATTCTTGATTGCACAAAATGATGCAACCGCAAGTCTTGAAATGGGAAATTTGTGGTTCCAAATCGATTTCCCATACCTTTCTCTGTTTCACTCTGCTGGAGCAATTGATTACTACCTTATTTCAAAATTCAATATTGCTTCACTTTATAGAATTGCCAACATAAAAACAATGGGAACTATACTGTGTTATCAATTGAGTGTGAGCAATTTCTTATGCCGCAGATTTATGTTTTTCTCTTCTCTTGCAACTACAGTTGGAAACAGAGGAGGTTCAGCATATGCATGCTCTAACTCTTTTCTCGATTCTGTATCTGACTGCATCTCTAAACAAGGTCACAATGCAGTATGCATTGGCTGGGGAAACTGGGCTCAAATTGGTATGGCAGCTGATTTCAGCGATTCAATGTCTGCAGCAGGTATGTTGTCTATTGAGCCAGCTGAAGGCATGAATGCACTAAAGTATTTTGAAACTGCAAAACTTCACTATGTCATTTATGCTAAGCGGGATTGGAGAATGTTAGTGCAGCTACGACCAGATTTGCAGGATTTATTAACATTGCTGACTAAGGAAGATGATGAACGTCCTGAATTAGATGAGGTCAAACTTAAACTGGATGAACCATTCATAGAGTACACAGAGGATGTGTTTGACCAATTTGATCTGGCTCCCAGCAAAAACTATCATGAAATAGTGCAAAAGATCACAGCCAAGGTCCTGCAATTTGGAAGCGTACTTTCAGTGGACACCAGAAATGGTTTTATGGAAATGGGCATGGACTCCCTGACATCTGTAGAATTTGCAAGTTGTCTGCAATCTGAGTTGGGAAAAGAATACAAGATTCCGATGACAATTGCATTTGATTGTCCAAATGTTGAAGCAGTTGCTAAATTTCTGCAGCAGCAACATGTTTCAAGTAAGGAACCAAGTAAAATACTTACAACCAAACGCATTATATCGCGGGGCGGCGTTTCCCATATTGAAACTCACATTTTTGGAACTGCAATGATATTGCCTGCAGATACCTACAGTATACCTGCCTTGAGTAATGAGCTTTTAGAAGCACAGGATTGTGTAAGTGACATTCCTGGGTCCCGTTGGTCAATGAAGAAATTCTATGATCCAGACTATGACGCAGTTAACAAAATGTATGTTACACAAGCTGCATTTATAAAAGCCAATATTCGAGGATTTGACGCACGTTTCTTTGGCATTAGCCCAAGAGAGGCCAACTACATGGACCCACAACAACGCTTCATGCTACAAACTGTATTCCAGACGTTACAGTCTGGTGAAATTAATGATACTGGGTTTGACTCTGCAAAGACCAGTGTGTTTTTCGGCTGTATTGGTGTAGAATATGCAGATGTATTACACCAAGCTGAACTAATTGATGCTAGTGTTGCTACAGGTTCAGGAACTAGCCTGCTAAGTGGTAGGGTATCATACTATTTTGGCTTAAAGGGTAGTTCTATGACTGTAAATACAGCTTGCTCATCATCTTTGGTCACCCTGCATTTGGCTATGAAAGAACTTGAGCCAAGTTTATCAGCACTAGTGGGTGGAATCGATCTTATGGTCTCTCCATATGGGCTAGTGCTTCGCTGCAAAGGGCGTATGTTGGCGCCAGATGCCCACTGCAAAACATTTGACAACTGTGCAGATGGTTATGTTAGAGGAGAAGGATGTGGAGTGATTCTTGTTGGTAGAAGAAGAAGACCAATACAGATGCGTGAATCACTTGGACGAATAGTGACAACATCAGCCAACCAAGACGGAAGAAGCAGTGGATTAACAGCGCCTAATGGTGCTGCTCAAGAAGAATTACTAAAGCACGTACTTAGCAGAAATAAGAGTGCAATTTCGATGTTTGAAACTCATGGAACTGGTACTTCACTAGGAGATCCAATTGAGGTTAATGCCCTAGTAAGAGTGCTGAATCAACAACAACTGCTAGGTAGCATGTCTATAGGAACTATTAAGGCAAACATGGGTCACTGTGAAGCAGCAGCTGGTGTGGCCAGTTTGCTAAGGCTTATTGCATCAATCCAAATCAGTTTTGTTTTTGCCCACCGAAATTGGGCAGTTCTAAACCAAGGAATCATGAATCCTACAACTGTAAATGTTACTATTCCTTTGCAAGGCTACATAGTTAACTCTTTTGCTGGACTGGTTAGCTCATTTGGAATAAGTGGTACCAATGCATGTGCAATAGTGAATTCAGCTGGCGGGAAAATGAATATGAAAACTGGAGTTAGCCCAGAACCAGTTGCAGCATATATCCTTCCATTGTCTGCAAAAAGTGAATCTGCTTTGAAGCAGTACATGCATAGCTGGAAAAATCTAATGGAAAAAGTTGAAGATAGTTTGTCATATATCTCTGCTCTTGCCTTGGTAAAAAGTCATTTCCGTTACCGTTCAGCAGCTGTTGGAGCAACTGTTTCAGACTTGATTAAAAATCTTGAAACTGCACATTGTGCAAGTGGTCTGACAACAGTTTGCTACTTGTTTACTGGACAGGGTTCCCAGTACACATACATGGGAAAACAGCTGCATGACATAAATGCCACCTTCTTTGAACAACAACGAATCATCTTCGAACAGGCTGATGCTGACCTCTCTTTTGTTTACCTCAAACATGCTATGTATCCGCGCTACAGAAAGCGATTGAAGGAAAGCATTTACACTGGAAAAGCGTTGAAGTGCACCCAGTATACCCAACCTGCTTTGTTCTGTTTGCAATATGCATTAGCAAAGTTGTGGCTGGAGTGGGGTGTGACTCCAGGAGCAGTAATTGGACACAGTTCTGGAGAGATTGCTGCTGCAGCCATTTCCGGTATTTTACCATTAGCAGATGCAATGCGCTTGATATCGATTCGTGGAAGTTTTATGTCCAAAGCTCTATGTGGGATCATGACTGCTTTGTCTGTAGATGAAAAGACAGCATCTAAAATGGTTGCATCAAGAAATATTTCTGATAATGTTTATTGGTGGATTGCTGCTATCAACAGTGATACTCAAGTTGTGCTAGCAGCTGCAGATCAGGAAAAACCCAGATTACTGAATGTCATTACTGAACTAGAACACAATCACAAGGTTGTGAATGATAGATATGCGTTTCATGGACCATTAATGCACGAGGCTGCTGATGCATTACACCATGCAATTGAGGGTTGGGAATATTATGATGCTAGATTCCCAGTACTTACCAATCTGTCTGGAGATTCACGCACATATCTGGATGCTCAGTATTGGCGAGAACAGATGTTGAAACCAGTGCTATTCAAAAACTGTATCGAAACGTCAGTTGAGATGGGCTTCTCTGGTTATTTAGAAATTGGGCCACACCCTATACTTGTCAATTTGGCTAAGCAGAACTCAGCAGCAGCCAATGCTTGTTATGCTTCTTCTTTTAACAGAAATAAAGATGACATAATTAGCATGTATGAGGCTGCTTCAGCTTTGTATGTATCAGGGTCAAACTTAATCTGGACAAAAATTATCCAATCTACACAAAACGAACCAGTTAATATAAACATTCCACCATATCCTTTTGATTCAGATGAATATTGGCTGGCAACATCAGATGACTGGCAAACTGAAGGAACTGAGGGTGTTTTTGATGTTACTTACAGCTCTAGTTTCTTGTTTTCGCTGGTTTGGGTAACACATGAAATTAGTTTTAAGAAAAAAGAATGCACTAAGCATTTAGTAGTAGCTGGTGTATTGCAAAATAAGACCAGCTCGCTGTCTTCCATTTTGATAATCAGAGACCCAACAGAAGTACATAACATAAAACGATTGTTTTCAGATGCGTTTGAGTTTGTCTTTTGTCCGATTTTCTCTTTGATAGACCATTGTACACTGCTTACATTTATACTTCAAGCAACTAAACTGAAAGGAACTACTAAACACAATATAATTTGCGTTAATCAGTACACCATAAGTCAGTTCCAATCCCCTGATCCAGGGCAAATGAGCATTGTTTCAGCTTTCTTAAAGTCACTGTGTGCAGAAACTCAAAATCTCAGTGCTGTTAATATGTCCTTGTCTCAGGCTGCTATTGATTTCTACTCAGCTATTATGCTTGCCCAGGAAGTTTGTTCAGAGGCTTACAATAATGTATGGATTTCTGGTACTACAATTCAATGGCAGGAATTGTGTAAAATGACCGCATGTGCACTGCAATCTCCAAGCATCTCTTCACCAACAACCGGTTCGACTGTGATTATTAGTGGTGGGTTATCGGGCTTGGGATTTGCTACAGGTAAATATGTTTCAACAGATCACTTGATAATGCTTGGGCGTAGTGATCCTAAACCTTTTTACCATAGTGAAATAAGGCATCTTCAGGAATTAACGAAGGACCTGAGGACTTGTAGATGTGATGTTTCATCTAGAGATTCTGTTCAAACTAGTTTCTCACACACTTTGGATGGAAGACACTTTGAGTTTTACCATGCTGCAGGGGTACTTGTTGACAGGTTAGTTGAGGGACTAGACTTGACTGCTTTTCAGCAAACAATATCACCAAAATGTGCAGGTCTTTTCAATATAATTGCTCAGTTGCAGTCGAATTTTGTCAGGGTTACAGTATACTCAGCTTTGTCGAGCATCTTAGGAGGCAGAGGCCAGATTGCCTATGGTGTCGCAAATTCGTTGGCTGATGCTATATGCTTGTACAGAAATTCTTCTGGTCAAAGATTATTGACAATCAATTGGGGAAATTGGGCAGAAGTAGGAATGAGTTCAAACATGACCAGTACATTAATATTCTATGGAATGAATCCGTTGCTGTCAAGTGAAGCATTTGCTGGTCTTACTATAATTAATGCTTCTATCAGATGTGGTCAAGTAATTTGTACAAAAACAAATTGGTCCAAAATACTCCAACAAGATCCAAGAATTAGGACACTACTTCAATCGATTTCATTAGTTCATATGCCCAAACAAGTTCTAGTCGAGCCCTTGGTCAAACAGAAAAATATTGAGCCTGAAGTACATTATGAGAAACGGAATTTTGAAGAAATTGTACTTAAGATAGTGAGAAACGTGCTGCAGATAAGCTCAGAAAAGTCAGTTGACTTGGACACAGGATTCATGGAATTAGGGGTCGATTCTCTTACTGCTGTAGAGTTTGCTACACAGTTAGAAAAGGCATTTGAGAGTAAAATTCAGATTCCTGCAACCATCACATTTGACGCACCTACAGTAAGGTCAGTCATTACCTTCTTAGAAAGGAAAGAAGGATCCTTAGAAAGAGAAAGAAGTTATATAAAGCCTGCAGCTCCATCTATGCACTCTATGGAGTATTCCGTACAAACACAGCAAGTACACATCGTTGCAATTAGTTGCCGTCTGCCTAATTCTGCGTCTAATTTCGAGTTATTGCATAAGTGCTTGCAAAGTGGAAATGATTGCATTATCCCAGTGCCAAAGAACAGATGGGACCACGAAAAATACTATGACCATGTTGACTCAACCAACCTGTACAAGATGTATGTTAATGGCTGTGGTTTCCTGTCAGCAAGTATAGCCTTATTTGATTGTGGCTTCTTCAACATAAGTCCGCGTGAAGCACGTTTAATGGACCCACAACAGCGACTCCTGCTCCAGTGTTCATGGGAATTATTTGAAAATGCCAAGATTTTCGACATTTCATTGCCATGCCGTGACACATCAGTTTTTGTGGGTTGCGGTGGAGTAGAGTACACAGACATTTTAGCCCAAGAAGGCATTTTGGATCCTCTGTCTGCAACAGGGGCAAGTACTAGTGTAATTAGTGGTCGACTGTCATATTATTTCGGACTTGTTGGCAGCACTATGACAGTGTCAACTGCTTGTTCGTCATCTTTGGTAGCGTTTAGACTGGCAATGCAAGAAATGAGTAGTTGTGCTGTACTAGGCACATGCTCGTTAGTAAGTGGTGTAGATTTGATCATTTCGCCATATGGCATGATTTTGCGTTGCAAAAGCAGAATGCTTTCGCCTGACTGTCATTGCAAAAGCTTTGACAATGATGCTGATGGGTTCATTCGAGGGGAGGGTTGTGCTGCAGCTTTATTGCGAAACAGCTGTTCAGATGCAGAGTCTTTGGGTAAAATACTGCAGTGCAAGGTGAATCAAGATGGAAAAAGTAGTGGTTTAACTGCACCCAATAGTTCAGCTCAGAAAACGTTGCTTGAACAAGTTTTAGTCCATTCAAATACACCAATCAGTCATTCTGAAATGCACGGTACCGGAACATCTCTAGGTGATCCAATTGAGGTGAACGCACTATGTGAACAGATCAGTACACTAAAGGCTGGGGTATTCTCAATAGGAACAATCAAGGCAAATATGGGCCACTTAGAAGGAGCTGCAGGGATTGCTGGATTGTGTAAGATGGTTATGTCACTGAGTTCTGGAGATGTATTTAAGCATCGCAACTGGGCTGTTCTGAACAAAAACATATATGGATTACAATCGTTGAATGTAATAATTCCACTGCAAGGGTATCAGTGGATACCTGAATCGTGTGGAACTGTGAGCTCATTTGGACTCAGTGGAACAAACGCATGTGCTCTACTGGATTATGCTGTTCATAATGCTGGATCTGGAGC
Source organism: Sabatieria punctata (assembly GCA_030248155.1). Taxonomy (NCBI): domain Eukaryota; kingdom Metazoa; phylum Nematoda; class Chromadorea; order Araeolaimida; family Comesomatidae; genus Sabatieria; species Sabatieria punctata. The sequence continues at coordinate 135,279 of JASANB010000625.1, read as the reverse complement.
CCAAATAAAACCTTATGTAGCAATACCAATATCAGCAAAAACAGCAATTTCTCTGAAGCAACTTGCAGCAGCGTGGACATCCACTCTGTCAGAGATGTCAGTACCTTTGTTAAAGTTGGTATATATTGCTAGCAGCTGTAGGACACATTTCCAATACCGACTTTCTGCTAGTGGAAGTAGTTATGAACAGCTGTGTTCAAGCTTTAGCAGAACACACAAACAGGCTAAACAGACCATAAATCCTTGCTTGCTATTCACTGGACAAGGTGCACAATATTTGAATATGGGGCGTCAACTTTATGAAAGTGAGCAAAACTTCACAGATTGGATGAATTATCTGCTAGAACTGATGTCACAAGAGCTTCACTATCGTAATTTTGCAGATAACTTGTACCCTGATCCAACAAGTTCTTTGCATAAAGTCAATGCAAGATTGAATGAAACGCAATATACTCAACCAATTATGTTCTGTTTGCAGTATGCAATGGCAAAAATGCTTCAGCATTGGGGGCTGAATGGAGCGTGTGCTCTTGGTCACAGCTCTGGAGAGGTCATTGCTGCTGCAATGGCTGAAATGCTGGACGTTACAAGTGCTGTACAGTTAATTTGCATGCGTGGCAAGGTTATGGGCGAGAGTGCCTATGGTTGCATGATAGCAGTGTCAACAGGTTCAGCAAAGGCTTATGCGATAACAGAGCACGTTTTATTTGAAAGTTCAGTCGCTGCACTGAATAGCTCAACTCAGACTGTGCTGGCCACTAAGAAAGTTAACAAGCCTAAGTTTGTTCAATTTCTGACTGAGCTTGGGTTGAGACCTCATGTTGTCAACAACAGATATGGGTTTCACTGTGGACTGATGAAAAATTCCTCTGACAAGCTTCTGCCAGCAATTTCTAACATAAAATTTAGCAATGGGCTCATAAATGTTTTTGGGAATGTGGATGGAAAGGAATTGCAGAATATTTCTGCAAATTATTGGGCCCAGCAAATCTATAATCCTGTTAACTTTGAAAAGTGTATTAGCAGTGCTGTAAGCAAAGTCTCCTGTAATCTTTTCGTTGAAATAGGTCCACATCCAATTTTAGTGAATTTTGTAACACAGAATCCAAGCGTGCTCAATAGCGCTACCTTATGTTCTACATTGAATAGGTCTAAAGAAGATAGCCAGCGGATGATGGAAACCGTGTGCTCTTTGTATGAATCAGGTCTATCAATGAAGTGGGGAGAAATTTGTCAAAAACAGGAAATCTGTCTGCGTGTTTCTGTTCCTAATTATCAATTCGATGAAAGCAGACACTGGGTTTTTGATCAAGAAGAGCGTACACATAGCAGTATTCAACAAATTTGTACAAAGTTAACTATGACTCCATCTACTCAGCATATGTATAATCTATTGTGGACACAGCTAGACCTTACTGAGAAGAGCCGTGAATCCGGCAGTTTCTATGTACTGAGTCCAAGATTATACACAGATTTTGTGAAATATTTTATGGCCAACAACAGTACACTTTGTTGTGAGGCTAAAACACAAGGCACTGAGTTTATCACGTCATGCAACGTTTGCTTATGCCTTGACTCAGAATGCTGTGTATCTGCGCTTGCGCCTTTGATGAAACTTCTCTCATTCAGCAAACTCTGCTTAGCGATTGCACAGCCTGTAATTCTCTACAACATATCTGTTCACGTTTTGAACTCAGAAATGTCTCCTGCAAGTCACTTTAAGCATGCCTTATCCTCTGGTTTTCTAAAGTCACTATGCTCGGAAGCTCAATCTGTTCAGGCTAGGTATGTTTCTGTCCAACGATCAGGGCTTTATAATCTGCCACATTTAGTATATCAAAGTAACCAACTTCCATTGTGTAGTGATTTTTCGATTTTCAAAAACCATGTGTTTTCGCAACAGATTTCTGATCTCTCATCTACAGCATGTACTTCATATAAAGATACACTTGACTTTAATGCTGAGCTGTTAATGGTAACAGGTGGCCTCAGAGGAATAGCTTTTGAATGTGCTAAGCACATGAGCCTTAGCAGTCCAGTCATTTCTATTGGTCGACAGGTACCATCAACTCTAAACCAGGCAGAGATTGATGGGCTAAGAAAGGGTTTGCAGAAAATGCACTGTGTGTTATGTAATCTGACTGACTCATCCAAATTAAGCACTTTATATTCTCACATAACTGTAGACAGTCTAAACATCTGTCATGCTGCAGGGACTGCTGATTATGGACCTATATCGGATGCAACATTAAGAACAGTTGAGAAAAATTTTGTAGCCAAAGTTAAGGGTTCTATCATGGTCCAGTTAATAACAATGGCTAACCGGCGCCCATATACAGTGTTGTTCTCTTCAATTGCTGCCGTTGTTGGCACTAGAGGTCATGCTGTCTACGCAGCTGCAAACGCAGCCCTGGATGCCATAGCTCAGCAGTTAATCTTTACTGGGCAAAAAATTTACTCAGTTGACTGGGGGAACTGGTCTGGAGTAGGCTTAGCAGCTAACTACAGCCAGACCATGGCTTTGGCTGGTATGATTCCGATTTCTCCTGATGAGGGAGTTGCTGCTCTGACATGCATCACTCATGAAATCACAACTCCTCAGATAATCTTTGCCAAAAGAGATTGGAGGATGACAGTACAACTGAGGCCTGAACTCAAAGCACTAGTTGGTAATCTGATTGATGAAGAGATAGTTCCTTTTGAGGTAACTCCTTTGAAACCACTGAAAAGTCAAGCCACTCATAAAACTACTGATAAACAGCCTACAATTAACTTCATCAATGCAATTGAAGATGTGTTACGGGTTGTGCTACAAATTGCACCAAGTGTAAAGCTGCAACAAAATGTTGGATTTATGGACCTAGGAATGGACTCATTGATGGCTGTGGATTTTGCAAATAGACTGCAAGAAAAGGTCGATTTGCCCATTCCTGCAACTGTTGCCTTCGATTTTCCGAACATCGGCGTGTTGGCAGCACATATTGAGCGCTCATTTGGTGGTTCACCTGCAACTCTTACAGAGCCCTTGGTAGAGCTTCATGAAGAACATGCAGAAGTTTGTATCAGGGGAATGTCGTTTATTTTGCCTGGAAACAGCTGCAGTTATGAAGAACTGTGGGCAGTATTTGCTAACTCAGTTGATTGTATTGTTGACATTCCATACAATCGAGGGAAGCATAGCACCACTGTGCCAAAAGAAGAGCTAGAGTGCATACAAAAAGCTGCCTGTATTGCCAAGAATATCTCCAAATTCGATGCACCATTCTTTGGAATTAGCCCAAGAGAAGCAAAACTGATGGATCCTCAACAAAGAATACTCTTACAGAGCACATGGCATGCTTTAGACAATTCAGCGCTATGCATTCATGACTTAACGTCTACAAAAATGGGTGTTTATGTAGGTTGTATACGAGTGGAGTATCTGTCAGAAATCCAGAGCAAGGCTAGGGATATTGATTCATTTATAATAACTGGCTGTGACTTGAGTGTGCTAAGTGGCCGACTAGCCTACTTCTTAGGATCTCAGGGTAATGCAGTTACAGTGAACACTGCATGCTCATCAGCCTTGACAGCCATGAAGATGGCATATTCAGAACTTCAAGAGGAAGGTAACCAGCTGTCTCTGGTGGCCGGTATCGATATTCTTGTGTCTGTAAGTGGAATGCGTGTGCGTTACAAAGCCAAGATGCTCTCACCAGACATGCACTGCAAAACATTTGATGAAAATGCAGATGGTATAGTTAAAGGAGAAGGCTGTTGTGTGCTTTTTCTTGAGAAAGGAAATGCAATAGATTCCCTTGCAACTATGTCGCAAATAGGAGCAAATCAAGATGGGCGCAGCAGTGGGCTTACTGCTCCAAATGGCTCTGCACAGGAACAGCTGCTCGCTTTAGTAATGAAATCTGCAAATACAGATGTGGGCTCATTAACATACTTTGAAACTCATGGAACTGGCACTGCACTTGGTGACCCAGTAGAAATCCACGCACTTAAGCGTGCAATTTCTGGCCAAATCAATGAACCAAATCCATTGAGCAGCGTTGGCACTACAAAGGTGAACATGGGACATTGTGAAGGTGCAGCTGGAATAGTTGGCGTGCTAAAGGCAGTTCTGACATTAAGGATGTCTTACATTTCTCCTCACAGAAACGTTGCAGTTACAAACAATCGAATGCCACTTCAAAACATGCCTGCAGCAATTCCATTTGTTGGTATCAATGTAGAGGGCAAGAGTAACAGCGCATCTGTCAGCTCATTTGGATTGAGTGGTACAAATGTTTTCACCATAATGACAACCGCCAAACATGCCTACGAAACCAGCAATAGGATTAAACCTGCCTATATTTTGCCAGTTTCTGCTAAAACTGCTTCATCTCTTGAGCGGTTGATGGCTTTGTATCAAGATAAGATAGTATCTTGCATGGATGATGTCATATATAATATACTGCAGCAAGCAGCACTGTGCAATGGAGAATTTCGGCACAGAATCGCTATCACTGGAAAATCACTGATTGACATTTCTGCAAAACAAACGAAAAAGCAGAACCCACTTACCAACTCCATTACATCACTTTGTGTTTTGTTCACAGGACAGGGTTCAGAATATTTACAGATGGGAAAAGAAATCCATGATTCTAACAGTTCCTTTGCTCAATTCCTGGATAATACGTTAAACGAATCTGCTATACCCATCAGCAAATATTTTATGTCAGAAATAGGTGATGCAAGTGAAACTGAAATTCGAAATAGTACATTGCACAAGACGCATATTGCTCAACTGACTTTGTTCTGTCTTGAAAATAGTTTATTTGAGTTATGGCAAAACTGGGGCGTAATTCCTGAAGCTGTAATTGGCCACAGTGTAGGGGAAATAGTTGCTGCCGTTGCTAGTGGCTGTTTAAGTATATCTGATGCATTGAAATTGGTTGATGTAAGAGGAAAAGCAATGGAAGCCAGTTCAGATGGAGTTATGTTAGCAATTCAATGTAGTGCTCAGGTTTCAGAACAGATCGCCAATAAGGTGTCCGAAAGTTGTTACCTAGCTATAGAAAACAGCCCAGCTCAATGCGTTTTCGCTGCAGCCCATGGTTGCAGCAACAGAATTTTACACCAGACAAAAGAGTTAGGATATGCTACTAGGATTGTTAATAACAATTATGCATTCCACTGTGCCCTGACTGAAAAGGCTGCAGGTGAATTATGTGCTGCAATTGACACATTAGAATATCAACAACCAACTCTCAGTTTCTACACAAATCTAACGGGCTACAGTGTGAGACACTTGGATGGAAACCACTGGAAGGATCAGGCTTGTAAATGTGTACAGTTTTCAAAATGTGTTTCTTCCGCATTACAAGATGGGACTGACAGTTTTCTAGAAATTGGGCCACAACCAATACTGTTGAACTTGGTTGCCCAGAATGTCAACGCTACCGCGGACATTTTGTATGCAAAATCGCTTGACAAAAGAGAAATGGAAGTAAACACACTTCTTTCTTCAGTGAGCAGTTTATACACAGCTGGTGTTAACTTAAATTGGTCAGCGATTGTTGGCAGATCTGCTAGTGCTGCTGTTGAAATGCCACTGTATCCATTTGATGAGCAGTCATACTGGGTTGGCGATGAGACCGGTGCATTGCAGGCTGAATCACCAAAGGAAGTCATACATTTGCGACCCCTTGTCTCAATTGAGGAGTCTGATCTTGACTCTTATATGTATTACACATTGTGGCTAAAGGAAACTCCAACTGTACTAGGCAGTTCTGAGATGAGTTGTATAGTTATTTCATCTTATAGCATTTCATCCAGTCAGCATTTGATTTCTATGCTGCACTTGAATCGTGCATTGAATCTGGAAAATTTGCCTAGGGTTTTGGGTAGCACTGATTTCCTTGTCTGGACAGATTTTATGTCCTCATCTAGTGGGTGTCAATCTCTGTTCAGACTGCTTCAGCTCATTAAGCTAAAAGAGAAATTGTCCTCACAGTGCATGTTGGTAGTTATTCAGCCTAATTATTCACCACTGCCTTCATTGGTTACAACAGTTCAACACAGTTTTGTTTCTGGCTTTCTTCAATGTCTGCAGACCGAAATTGAGCTGTTTGGCTTTAGTCATATTGCATCTGCAGGCGCCATTTGCAAAATTCCATTTGCCCCATTAAACAAAACGTGGAAAATCTGCAATCAAACTGTGTATGCTGGAACACTGTTCTCTAGACTGAAATGTCAAGTAAGAGAAGCAATGTTTAGGGGCAACATTGAAAATTGCACGACTATTGTTACTGGTGGGACCAGAGGCTTAGGATTTGAAGCTGCAAAATTTTGTTCACAGTCTAGCGCTTCAGTGATCGCATTTGGCAGGAATGTTTTTAAAACTCAATATACTGTGGCTGCAGAGCGAATTCGGGAACTTGGTCGTGTGTTTGCATGCACACAGTGCGACATTACAGACAAAATTCTACTGACCAATGGTTTTCTCCATACTTCTGAGACTGATCAGGCAGTCCAAGTAATCCATGCTGCAGCACTGCTTAGTGATCAAAGGGTATCTTGTCTGGGACTAAATTCATTCAAAATTGCATTTCAAGCAAAAGTGTGTGGTGGTATACTGAGTTATTTACTTACAATGGGCTATGGGTGTAAGCAGGTGGTTTTGTACTCGTCATCAAACAGCATCACAGGTAGCATAGGTCAAGCTAACTATGGATCTGCAAATTCAACTATTGATGCACTTGCACATACTCTAGCAAACATAGGAACCAGGGCCATTAGTATCAGCTGGGGACCTTGGAGCACAATAGGAATGTCGGCCAATATGACAGAAAAAATGGCTAAACATGGTATCTTTGCATTCACACCAGATGAAGGCATCAAAGCTCTGAACTTTGTTTTGCAGAATTCATCACATGGGCATATTATGTGTGCCAATATTGATTGGAATCTGACCAAACAACCAGCCAAACAGACTATAACTAAGTCAGTACTATATACACCAGAAAGACACGCTCATTTGAACGTTGTACAGGTAGTCAGAGATCTGCTACAAGAGATTCTTCACCTTGACTCAAAGACATCTATTATTGACAATTCACTTGGCTTTACAGAAATGGGAATGGACAGCATTACAGCGGTAGAGTTTGCTAGCCGTTTACAGGCTCAAATGCAGGATAAATGCCACATTGAGAACACAGTAGCATATGACTACCCTACTGTACAATCACTTTGTGCCCATCTGGAGCAGCTGACACAGGTTAATGTGTACACAACATCACCAAGGACTAAGCAGATAGTTAAGGATGATTACAGATCTGACCACTTGAAAGTAGTTATCACTTCTATGGCATGCAGTTTTCCTCATGGTGCTGTTAACCACTTTGGACTTACACATGTTTTAAAAACTGGAACCGATTGTATGAGCTTGGTGCCTGAAAATCGGTGGAATATGACAGATTTCTTTGATTCTAATATGGATGCAACCAACAAAATTTATGTTGAGAAATGTGGATTCTTGACTGCGGATATAAGATTATTTGATTGCTCATTTTTCAACATCAGTCCACGTGAGGCAAAATACATGGACCCTCAGCAAAGACTATTACTGAAGACAGTGTGGCATGCACTGGAAATTGGTAGTGAACCGAATGACCTGGCAGATTCAGGAATTTTCGTTGGATTTGGTGACATCGAATATAGAGATGTGTTGCAAAATGTAGAAACAGCCGATCCGTTTCTGGCTACTGGCTCTAGTGCAAGTGTTCTGAGCGGACGAATTGCATACTACTTTGGACTGCAAGGTAGCACTATGTCAGTGAATACAGCCTGCTCCTCATCCTTAGTAGCACTATCTTTAGCACAACAAGAAATGCGAGAAAGAGCTGTGCAGGGTTCTCACAACCTCATAGCTGGAGTTGACTTGATTATTTCTCCAGTAGGAATGATAATTCGTTGTAAGAGCAAAATGTTAGCTCCTGACAGCCACTGCAAGACATTTGACAAGCTTGCTGATGGTTACATCAGAGGCGAAGGTTGTGGTGTTATTTTACTAGAGACTACTGCAATTGGTGAGCAACGTTCTTGTTATGGAACTCTACATGCTTCCTACATAAATCAAGATGGCCGGAGTAGTGGACTCACAGCGCCAAACGGACCTGCACAAGAAAGCTTAATTAGGCAGACAGTAGGGCTGGCAAGGAACAGGTTCTTAGTTGGTTATGCTGAAACTCATGGCACCGGTACTTCATTAGGTGACCCAATTGAAATAAACAGTTTAAACCGTGCTTTTAGTGACTGTGAAATCATTGGAAGTCAAGTAAGCATTTCAACTATAAAAGCAAATATGGGTCATCTTGAAGGAGCTGCTGGAATTGCAGGTTTGATGCGGTTGTCTGTGGCAGCGCAGTGTGCTTACATTTTCAAGCACCGAAACTGGTCAGTTTTGAATGAATCGATCAATACTGTAGGCAAGAGAACTGTGATCCCAGTTGAGGGTATTGACTGGAAAATCGACCAAGTTGGAACAGTTTGCTCATTTGGCATAAGTGGAACGAACTCCTGTGCCATAGTGCGACAGCCTGACATGCAAACTGATAATTGGCAACAGAAGTCTTGTCTAATTTTACCCCTTTCTGCCAAATCGCAAGTTGCACTTGGACAGCTAACAGATTCTTGGCAAAAAGCGATTCTTGGTCAGCAGACTACCCCATTACTCACTTGCTGCTCAGTTGCAGCTCATAGCAGAAGACACTTTCAGTATAGACGTGCAGCCATAGGAGAGTCTGCAGAAGAACTTGCATCAGAACTTAGAAAGTTCAACCACATACCATCAATGGAACCTAATATTTGCTTGTTATTCACTGGCCAAGGATCTGAGTACGTTAACATGGGAAAAGGACTGGTTGATGAAAGTGAGTTTTTCCATTCAGTTATTTCAGCTTTATTTGACAAGTTCCCTACAATATCACTGCATAATACTGTTTACCCTGCTATGGACTTTCAAAAATCTGATAGAGCTATCCACAAAACACACTATTCCCAAGCAGCACTTTTGTGCTTAGAGTTAGCATTGCATAAACTTTGGCTTACACTGGGTTTCAAAGCAACTGGTTGTGTAGGTCACAGTTTAGGTGAAATTTCAGCAGCTGCGGCAGCTGGTTTGCTTACTGAGGAAGATGCTATTGAATTAGTTATTGCTAGAGGAAAAGCTATGGTGTCAACACATGGCGGCTCGATGGTTGCTCTAGTTGGTGATCGGGATACAGCATTGAATATAATTTCATCAGTTGATTTTGACTGCTTCCTGAGTGCAGAAAACAGTCCTAAACAAACAGTCATGTCACTCGATTCAAAAAACCTAGGGGTGCTGGTTTCTAATGCAGAAGAACTAAGCTTGAGACCACAAATAGTGAACAGAAGTTATGCATTTCATTGTCCATTAATGTTTAATGCTGCACAGGAATTCGTAACTGAGACAAGCATATCACACTTTGACTCACTCATTATGACAATGTATGGAAACCTGACAGGGAATAAAATGCCGAAAATACCATCATACTACTGGTTGGAACAAGCCATCCAACCTGTAAGATTTGATTCTTGTATAAGTGCTGCACTGCATGATGGAACTGACTGTTTCTTGGAGGTGGGTCCGCGACCTGTACTCCTCAACATAGTAAGTCAGACTACAAGTAGTTGTAATGACATCCTACTTCTAAATTCTTTGAGCAGGAAAGAAAGTGACTTCAAGTGCATATTGAAAACGATCGCCTCTTTGTACACTTGTGGATGCAACCCTAACTGGAAGATACTAGTTGACTATAGTCCTGCCCTAATTGATTGTGGAGCTGCATGTTATGTGTTTGATGAGCAATCCTACTGGGTGGAATCAAAGAAACCAGTCAGTAAAATGCCAGGAGAAGGAATAGATCAGGCTTTAAATCTTGGAGAACATTTCTATCTCTGTGCTTGGTCACAGAAGGAATGCAATCGCGAAAAAGTGCTTAAACAAGAAGGCATACAGATATCAACTAGCAGTGATCAGGCATCAGAAACAGCATTACAGTTTGCCAAGACTGTCGGCAATATTTTGGTTTTTAAGAATCCAGTTTTTCTTGAAGGCTATTCATTTTATCTCCACTTCTGCGAAACCAGGAATGAAGCCTGCACACTACTTTTCATTGTAAGGCTGGGAAGATCGGTTTTGTGTGGCTCTACATTGTGCGTTGTAAGCCCTCTCTTGAGCCAATTTAGCCATTATAGAATAGGTTCAACTGCATGTTCAACTGTAGCTGGATTGCTGCGAACTGTATCTGTAGAGCTTCCACATTTGGCACTTTGTCATGTCTTTGCACATGAAAGGACTATGGCTGTATTTGAATCTTTGGATTTCTACACTGGTTCACTGTGCACATCCACATCAATCAGTGGGAAATTTTATGAAATGAAGTTGTTTCACTCAGAGGATTGTAGTATGCAATCACCTCCTTCTCATCATCTTGCTTCTGAAGCAGCAGTTGTAACTGGTGGATTATCCGGAATTGGCTTTGAGACTGCAAAGGCACATGTGCTTGTGAACTTTCCAGAAGCCACTTTGTTAAGCAGAAGAACTCCATCTGTGAACTGCCAATTGGACGTAAACCTAAGCAGGCATCATAGTCGTTCTATTCACACTGTGTCTGGTGATATTGCAGACCCTGTGCTAATGAAAAATCTGTTCAATCATATAACAACGAATTCACTTAACTTATATCATTGTGCTGGAGCAAATGAATATCGGATGATTAATCAGCTACAAAAATCGAATATCCAAAATCTGCTGAGTGCAAAATCAAACGGTCTAATCGTATCTCATGCGTTATTGCAAAACAAAGTCTCAAATGTTATTATATATTCCTCCATTGCAAGCACAGTTGGTACACGTGGCCATGGAGCATATGCTGCTTCAAACTCATTTGTGGATTCATTTGCATGCTTGACTCAAGCATTTGGCATGTATGTGATTAGCATCGGGTGGGGAAACTGGGGCACCACTGGAATGGCAGCTGATTATGCGCAGTCGATGCAAGCTGCTGGCATGATTCCTATTGAGCCAGACATAGGTATGAAAGCCCTGCAATACATTGAACTAAAATCTGCGGAACCAAACATTATATTTGCAAAACGGGACTGGCAAAAAGTGCTTTCACTGAGACCAGACTTGTATAGCCTTGTTTCAAGAGTGGCTGTGGCGAAACCAGAGCATGCAGTAAAACCGGTTGTTAAAGAATTGAAGGCAGATGAATCTGAGAAAGAAAGTGTATCCAAAAAATCTGCAGGTCATATAACTGAACTAATCACACAAACACTGATTGATGTTTTAGAGCTTGACAAAGCTACCAGAATAGATAATGAAATAGGATTTATGGAGTTAGGAATGGATTCGCTTACTGCTGTGGAATTCGCTGACTGTTTACAGACTGCATTAAAGGACTGTGACATTTCACCTACAGTAGCTTTTGATTATCCAACAATAGCTGCCCTTGTAAAACATTTAATCCCAACAGAAATTAAAACAGAAAAACTTCAAACAGTGCCTTTCACTGACAAAACGGTGGAAACTCCTAATGTCTTTGTGAAAGGCCTTGCTTGTCTGCTGCCAAACAATTCTGGAACTCCACAACAGCTGATGGACACATTTGTTAAGGGAGAAGACTGCATAGGTCAAGTTCCCATCAGCAGATGGGACTCAGACGAATTTGCAGAAATTGCTAAAACAGAACCAGAATCAGTAGAGTATCTGAGCAATGCAGCTTGCCTGTCAAAGAGTATAGGCCTATTTGATCCTTTGTTCTTTGGAATCAGTCCTCGAGAGGCTAGGCTGATGGATCCGCAACAAAGACTTTTGTTGAGGACAGCATGGCATGCTATAGAAGACACTGGATACCTGTCAAGCGATATTAATGGCAGCAGTACTGGACTCTTCATAGGCTGCATTAAAGTTGAGTATTTAAGCACTATTATGAGCAACAAAGCAATAAGTCGTGATCCTTTCTTTTTAACAGGCTGTGAGTTGAGTGTTGTCAGTGGACGCCTAGCATATTTCTTGGGAACTCAAGGTCAAGCGTTGACCATTAACACAGCTTGCTCATCTGGTCTCGCTGCTCTGAGACTAGCATCACTTGATCTTACATCGAGCCATACTGTCTGCACAAGATCAATCATTGCAGGCGTTGACCTGATGATATCCCTTGTTGGAATGATCGCCAGATATCAATCGAAAATGCTGTCTCCTGAGCATCACTGCAAAACTTTTGATAGGCAAGCCGATGGTTTCTCCAAGGGAGAGGGATGTTGTGTAGCTTTATTGGAGAAGTCATTAGTATCTGATACTGCAGCCCAAATAATAAACGTGTCTTCGAATCAAGATGGGCAGAGCAGTGGACTCACTGCTCCCAATGGAGGGGCCCAAGAAATGCTTATCAGGACGTCATTAGACTCAATTAATATGAAAGCAAATGACATCGATTTCATAGAAACACATGGAACCGGCACTGCTCTTGGAGACCCCATTGAGACATTGGCACTTTCAAGAGCTCTGAATTCAGTCCAGGATCTTGTTTCTACACCTAAACCATTAGGTTCTGCAAAAGTCAATTTTGGTCATTGCGAGGCATCAGCTGGTATTGTTGGGCTCTTTAGACTGCTTGTATCACTATCAGGGAAATACATTACAAAACATAGGAATTGGGCTGTAGCTAACCCAAAACTGAGTCTCCAGAGCATTCCAGGCGTTTTGGCACATGAAGGGTTCAAAATCCATTCACGCTCTGGGCTAGGAACTGTAAGTTCATTTGGTTTGAGTGGTACAAACGTTTTTGCTGTTATTTCAGAAAATTATGTCACTGAAAGTGAAAGCAGACAAGCAAGCAGACCTTGTTTGATATTGCCCATATCAGCTAAGTCTGAAACTTCGCTGTCATATCTGTGTACTAACTGGGAAAATTTAGTCAGACCAATGGAAACATTATCTGCAATTGAAGCAATTCAAATGGCTGCTTGTGCACGCACTCATTTTAGATATAGAACTGCGATTAGTGGTAAAGACGTGCAAGAACTTTGCCAAAAGTTAGGTCACACAGTACAAAAGCAATTTTCACTGTCATCGATCTGTGTACTATGTACAGGACAAGGATCTGAATATGTAGGTATGGGAAAACAGCTTCTGGACTCTGAAACAATCCAGTATGAAAACATGACCGATATATTGAGTACATGTGATGCTGTTGGTAACCACCAGAGTTTGATGTCTGTTCTCTACCCTCAATCCTTGCAAAGGGATGAGACCCATGAAGTTGACACTCTGCTAAGGGAAACAAGGTATGCACAGCCTGCACACTTTGCGCTTGAATATTCTTTAGCAAATCTTTGGGAGCACTGGGGCGTGAAAACACACAGTGTGCTTGGCCATAGTGTTGGAGAAATTGCCGCTGCTAGCATCGCTGGTTTTGTGAGTGTGCAAGATGGCGCAAAATTGGTCACATACAGGGGTAATGCTATGACATTAGGTCAAGGTGCAATGATTGTGCTGGACTGTGATCAACCAAAGAGTTTGAAAATCGTGGAAGCATTGAAAACATTCAGCATACCAAGCTGGCTTGCAACAGTTAACAGCTCAAAGCAGACTGTGCTGAGCTGTCAGTTTGAGCAATACCCTCAAATGAAATTCATATCTACTGAGCTTGGAATGAAAGCTTATGTAGTAAACTATGTATGTGGTTCTCACAGCCCACTCATGGAGAAAGCTGCACAAAGACTTTATGATGCTATTGAACCCATGAGCTTTAATCCATCAACTAATGTAAAATTTTATTCTAATTACTATGGAATGGAGATTCAGTCAGTTGACGCAAATTACTTTATGGATCATCTATGTGGATGTGTGAAGTTTGAACACTGCATTAAGGCAATCTCAAGTGATGGTGTTGATTCATTTCTAGAGATAGGTCCACACCCAGTTTTGTCTCAAATTGTGCCCCACATTTTGTCCAAGGGGTTAATTTCAATGTTGGGTACAACTTTGCACAAGAAGCAGGAAGATTTTTCTGTGATGTTCAGAACTTTGTGTGACATGTATTCAGGCGGTCTTGATGTCTCTTGGGAAAATGTCATGAACAGAAATGCATCAAGCACAAAGGTTTCAGTGCCCTTGTATGCCTTTGATGAGGCTACTTATTGGGTACCAAAGACTGAACCTGATAGAAAAACTGAGATTAAACCAGTCAAAGAAGCAATCGATGTGACAGTGGAGGATGCTGAAATACTCTCCTGGGTTTACAGAACCCTGTGGCATAGGTTAGCTGTATCACACTCAACTGAAAAAATTACAAGCAAACTGATTTTGTTAAGCTCATGCTGTAATTCACTTTCCAAATATGCTGCATCTGGAAAATCTATCTCAGCGACTATTATGCTTTCTGAAAAGTTAACAAGCAAACTCACAGCTCATGAAACAATATTGTTCAATGAAAACAATGTATTTAGTCAGATGATCGATTCACTCATCTCTGTTATCCATTTGTGTCAAAACTCAGTGAAACAAGGATTACAACTTCACAACGTTTGGTTTGTGTCAGAAATTAGTGCAAATGACAGACTAAACAGTAGTTCCACATTAGGTGGGCAGTCTGTCAGTGGGGCCATGCGTTGTATTTCAACAGAAATGCAGAAAGCCAATGGACATTTTGTTTCTAGTAGTTCCCATGAGAAAGATATAGAAAACCTTCTAAAACTGGTACTGGTAAGTCCAAGCCAGTCATTTGACAGTTATATCTTTGAAAATAATACTGTTCTTATTCAAAGACTTCACCATAACACTCATACTGCTGGAAAATCTATATTATTAGGTCAACATGAACTCCATACACTTAGCATAGTAGCTGGAGGTTTGACAGGGTTGGGGCTTGAGCTGTGTCAGACTTTGGGCAGCAGACAGCAGATACATAAAATTGTGGCTTTAGGTCGGAGAGCATCATCCAGACTAGCTGCACTGAGCGAAAATCTAGTTTCGGCTCAGTGTGATATTTCAAGCAGCTTGACTGTTTTCCAATTATTCAGTCATTTCGATGACAGTGGCCTCGACTTTTACAATTCGGCTGCCGTTCTAGATGATAAACTGTTGATAGGGTTGACAGTAAACAAGATTCAAAAAGTCATGATGCCAAAGGTGGCTGGAACTATACATCTACACACTTCTGCAAATCGCTATAAATGTGTAAAATCAGTTCTATACTCTTCTGGAGTGAGTGTGCTTGGAAACAGAGGTCAAGCTCACTATGGGGCTTCAAATGCTGTCCTGGACTCTTTCAGTCATACACTGAGTCAACAAGGACATCGAACAATTAGTATTGGATGGGGTAACTGGGCTAATGTTGGGCTGGCTGCTAATCTAGCTGATACGTTTTCAAGCACAGGCCTAAAGGCAATAAGTCCTCATGAAGGATTAGCTGGACTGCATACTATACTGAAAACAGTTGCTCATGGTCATGTGCTGTTTTTCCATGCTGATTGGATGAAGGTAGCAGAACGGAGTAAGAAGATGGCTCAGTTGCTTGAATTGGTGACAGGATATAAGGTGGAGCACAAGCTCTCTGAGGAGAAACGACCTGAAACCTCATTGCCAGCAATCCCGACTCAAGCTCCTATAAAGAATACATTGAGTTATCAAAAAGTCATAGAAAGCATGGTAAGGGAGGTGCTGCAGATGGATACATCAGCTCTTGTTGACTCAGACACTGGTTTCATGGAACTTGGTATGGACTCGATAACTGCTGTAGAATTTGCAAACAAACTTCAATCAGCTATTGGTATTGAGATCTCATCAACACTTGTATTTGATTACCCTACAATTAAAGCTTTGGAATACTATCTTGGGAAAAGTTCCAGAGAATATAGTATGGAAAAAGACATTGAAACAAAAGTTGAAGACATACAACTTGCTACCAAACCGTACTTGGCACATGAGGTTTGCATCATTGGTATCGCATGTACATTTGCGGCAGATGGTTTTGACAGAGAGCAGTTCCAACTATCATTACTCAAAGGCACTGATGGAGTGGTGGATGTACCTAGGGATCGGTGGGACATTGATGCTGTCTATGATTCTAAAGTGGACGCACCAAACAAAATGTATGTCAAACAAGCGGCATTCTTGAACTACAACATTGGGATGTTCGATGCTGAATTCTTCAATATCAGCCCTCGAGAAGCAAAATCCATGGATCCACAACAACGTATTTTGTTGCAGAAAGTCTGGCATGCTTATGAACACAGCTGCACAAATAATGAACAGCTAGATATTTCACAAACAGGATTTTTTGTGGGAGTGGTTGGGGTGGAATATGTCGATGTATTGAGGTTGGAGCAAATTAGTGACACCTATTTCACAACTGGTTGCAATGAGAGTGTACTAAGCGGTCGAGTGGCCTATTTCTTTGGCATGCAAGGAGGAACACTAACAGTCAACACAGCATGCTCTTCCTCACTGGTTGCTCTTGAACTTGCTCACAAGGATTTGCAGACCAGTAAATCAGAAGCAAAGTCTGCATTTGTTGCTGGGATAAATTTGATGGTTCATCCAGCTGGTATGGTGCTGCGCTGTAAGAGTAAAATGTTGTCACCAGATTGCCGATGCAAAACGTTTGACCAGTCTGCTGATGGATTCATGAGAGGTGAAGGCAGTGGTGTAGTTCTGATACAGAATCGTACATGTATGACAGAGTCTTATGCACTTGCAATCTTAGTCTCTACTTCAATGAATCAGGATGGGCGTAGCAGTGGCCTCACAGCACCTAATGGGGCTGCACAGGAAAACCTGATAATTGATGTTGTGGCAGAAACTAATATCGCCAACCATTTCATTGGTCTGTTCGAAACTCATGGTACTGGTACCTCTTTAGGGGATCCTATAGAGGTTGGTGCGCTAAGTCGTGTTGTAAAGAGAACATCTTTGAACTCAAAATCACTGTGTCTTGGCGCTGTCAAAGTCAATGTAGGCCACGTTGAAGGAGGAGCAGGTGTTGCAGGTCTGTTGAAGGTTATTCTATCGATTGAGTCAAAATTTATGTTCAAACATAGAAATTGGTCCATTTTAAACTACAAGCTAGATATGCTGCCAAAAATCCCCTGTCAGCTTCCAGTAGAAGGTTTTAAATGGATATCTGACATCAGAGGCACTGTGAGTTCATTTGGTGTCAGTGGAACAAATGCCTGTGCTCAGTTGCTTGAACCCTCTAATGATAAATTTTCTTGTCTGCACGAAGTTCCTTTGTCAATGCCGCTTTTACTCTCAGCCAAATCACTTGCTGCGCTTAGGAAATTGATAGAAAGCTGGACATATTTCTTATCATTCCCTATTATTTATCCTGTTGAAGCCTACCTCAGGGCTGCGGTAATTAATCGTGATATTTTCCGATTTAGAGCCGCTTTTTGCCAAGAATCGAAAGAAAACTTGCTTGTTGAGCTTAGCAAACAACCTAGTATTTCATCCAGTACACAAAACAACCTTTGTCTGCTATTCACAGGACAAGCTGTGGAATACCTGGACATGGCTAAAGAGCTCTGTGACAGTAATACAGACTTTTCTGAAGCCTTCTCAAGCTTACTTGCTCATGCTAGCAATGAAATGGGAATCAACTCCTTGCAGAACATTGTTCATCCTGTGCAGCATGATGAGTTATGCATAACTTCACTGAACAAACAGTTGCACATGACAAAGGTGTCTCAGCCAGTGCTGTTTTGTTTGCAGCACGCCTTGACACAGTTATGGCTAAACTGGGGTCTTAAATTCGACTTTACAGTTGGTCACAGTGTAGGCGAAATCGCGGCTGCTACAGTGTCAGGCTGTCTAGACATCGTTAGCTCCATTAAGCTGATCGCGATACGTGGAAAACTCATGCAGCAAACCTGTCATGGATGCATGATTGCTGTTGGCATAAATGCTGCACATGCAGAGGTATTTACGCAAAAAATATTGGAGCCATGTTACATTGCTGTTGAGAACAGCCACTACCAAACAGTAATTGCAGCTAACAAAAAGCATCAAACTGGCATACATGCATGTGCTTTAGAATTAGGCATGCGAACGCAAATTGTGAATCAGAATTATGCCTTTCACACTCCACTAATGTCCGAATGTGCAAAGAAGCTTAACGCTGCACTTAGTGACTTTTTATTCAAAGAGCCACAAACTCAGTTATACTCCAATTTGACTGGAAACCGTTTGCAACACTTTTCACCAGAGTACTGGGAAAAGCAAGCAAAGATGAGAGTTCAGTTTGCATCTTGTATTCAGAACATCCATGCTGCAAATGCAGACTGTTATTTGGAGATTGGACCCCACCCTGTACTTCTAAATCTTGTTGAGCAGATACCAAAGCAGTCTGGAAGACCCTTTCTCTTACATTGTCTTCACAAGCGAAAATCTGACTCACAGTGCATTATGACATGTGTTGCTGAGATGTTCAGAAACAGCGTTAATCTGAATTTTCCAAAAGTATTTGAACAATGTGGTAATTATAAGCCAATCTCTATTCCTAACTATACATTTGATGAACAGTACTTTTGGATAACAGCCCCTCCAGCTGAGTGCGAATCAGTCCAGAGTTACCATCCTCTCCTTGGTCATTACAATGCTGAATTAAGTAACCACAACAAGAAAATTTTTGAGGCAAAATTGTCGTTGACATTGCCTGAATTGAATTTCTTGACAGATCATGTGATTGGCGACCGTTGCTTGCTACCAGCCTCTGGATTTATTGAAATAATGCTTGCTGCTGTTCATTCTATCCAAACGTTAGCAAAACCAGGCTATCTGATGTCCAATTTCTTTGCATATGCGCCAATTGATTTCTCAGCTAGTTCTGCGATAAAAGCAAGGACTGAGGTTGAGGTTAGACATGATAGTGTTTACAAAGTATCAATATTTAGCTCTACTAATAACGAATGGAAACTAAATGCAATGTCAACAGTGCAGCTCAGTGACTTAAAACATTCTACAGTTTCTGTTGGCAGAAAGGTTACATACAGAGAAAAACTGGACAAACTAAAAGCTTATGAGTTATTAACAGCTGCAAAACTTAATTATGGTCCAGAATTTCAAAGCATTGACTCAATTGAATACAACTTTCTGCAAGCTCGATGTTCTGTCAGCCATTCATCAAGGGCACCGTTTTTACTTCATCCTGCTCTTTTTGATGGTGTATTGCAATCAACTTTTTTCACACTACTTGGCGAAGGCAAAGCTAGTCAACCAACGGTTGTATTTACAATTAAACATCTACATTATTGGTACACTGGTGTGCCAGTGCAAAAGTTGATTGCTGCAGTAGAAACAAAAGTAGTTGGTGCAGGTTTTCAGTGTTCAGTCATTGCTTGGAATTTGGACACTGACCCAGTATTAGAGATGGCCGGCTACACTGCACTGCCTGTTTCTCGAAAGAAATCTGAGCAGACAGCTTTTAGTAACGTTTACCTTACTGTCTGGACAAAAACTTCAGCATCCACGTCAACTGATCCAAAGCATCGTGTTTGTTTTGTGTCACAGTGCAGCCTACCAGTTTCAAAACATAATCTTGCCGTTTTCCAAGCACTTGACTTATTAGAGCTGCCACTAATTTCACAAGCCGATGTTGTATTATACTACTCAAAAACTAAGACACCAATTGTAAAATCCGTGTTGGACCTATTACAACTTAGCAAGATTCTAATGTTGACTAATAAGGAAGTCGACATTTTTCTGGTTGAGGTTTTGGAAGCTTCAGCTACAAATAGTTCTTCATTTAGTGCAGCATTGGGACTGCTAAAATGTATGTCAGTGGAATCTCAGAAAATTTCAACCTACAGCGTTTCACTTGATAGAATTACTTCTGAGTTGCCAATTAAACTTTCAGGACAACATCCGGCAATCAGGCCCTTGTTTCTGACCCATGATAAAATATATTCAGAAGCAGTATTGCCTGGAGTCGAAGTTGAAGTAAAAATTCGCTTGCATGCAATGAAAGCGGCTTCATGCGCCACTGTAACTGGTGGTTTGACAGGATTAGGGTTAGTTACATGCACTGGCTTAACCACATTATCTATGGAGGTACTAGCTCTTGGCAGGCGGAATCCATCTCAAGAAGCTCAGATACAGATGAATAGAATCCGCAGTGAAAACAAGTCATTTATGATTGGACAATCTGACATACGAAATGAAATGTCAGGCTTCCTTAATTTCTGTCACCTGGACCAACTGGCGATGGAATATTATCATTCAGCTGGAATAATTGAAGACAGACTGATCAACAACTTAGCAAAGCAAAATATGCAAAACGTTATTGCAACCAAAATATTAGGGGCACTTAACTGTTACCATCAGGCACGACAGATTGCATGTCCAGTTAGTATGTTCTATAGCACAATGTCCACTGTTTTTGGAAGTCGTGGGCAAGGTAACTATGGGGCAGCCAATGCAGTTCTAGATACTTTGGCTAAATCACAGACCCATATAGGCTGTAGCTCAATCAGCATAAATTGGGGCACTTGGGCCAAGGTTGGGATGGCTGCAAAACTCACTGACTATTTGGAAAACTATGGCATAATTGCACTGCAACCACAAGAGGGTTTCTCAGGCATTGAATTTTTGCGTCAAAATGTGT
The DNA here is from genome assembly GCA_030248155.1 of Sabatieria punctata. Taxonomy (NCBI): domain Eukaryota; kingdom Metazoa; phylum Nematoda; class Chromadorea; order Araeolaimida; family Comesomatidae; genus Sabatieria; species Sabatieria punctata. The sequence continues at coordinate 114,613 of JASANB010000625.1, read as the reverse complement.
CTACTGATAGTGTAATGTTGCTGAAAGCTAGCTGGGCTAAGATGGCTTCAAATAAAATGTTGGCATTATTAATCAAGTCCCTTGTCAAACAGACAGCTGAAAGAGTGCCACAGAGACAAGCTAAGATAATATCGCAGCAAAAGGACAGACAAGAAAGACCGTTCATTGACAGTGTAAAAGATGTTTTGGCTACTGTACTGCATTTGGACAAGTCACAGCACATTGACAAGAACATTGGTTTCATGGAGTTAGGAATGGACTCCTTAACAGCTTTGGAGTTTGCGCGCAAGTTACAAGAGCAGTTGGGAGATGACTATGAGCTGTCACCCACTATTGCATTTGATTTTCCCACAATTAGTGCAATAGTTGGGCATCTCCAGTCTATGAGCACTGTTACTGAAGACATTCAAGACGTATCAAGTGATCTAGGAAGTACAAAGGAAGTTAAAACTGAAAGATTTGCACTACAAATTACAGCAGCAGCCTGCTGTTTGCCTGGTGGTTCAAGCAACAGGTATGGTCTGTTTAAGACACTGATAGAAGGATATGACTGCGTTATGGAGATCCCTGAATCTCGTTGGCTCAATAAAGACTTCTATGACATAGACTTTGAGGCCCCTAACAAAATGTATGTGAACCGATCGGCCTTCCTTCAATCAAGCATTGCAACTTTTGATGCAGATTTCTTTTTCATAAGCCCACGGGAAGCCAAATACATGGATCCTCAGCAAAGATTGCTCTTGCAGACTGTTTATCATGCATTTGAAGATGGTGGCACTCTAGCTGATTCACTGATAAACTCTGATATGGGCGTTTTTGTCGGCTGCATGGCAATTGAACATGCTGATTTGTTGTACTCCTTGAAGACGCTGGACCTGTTTTTGACAACAGGAGCCAGCGGTAGTGTTCTGAGTGGCCGTGTAGCATATACGTTTGGTCTGCAGGGAAGTACAATGACTGTAAACACAGCTTGCTCTTCATCCTTAGTGTCACTGCATTTGGCAGCACAAGAACTCAATAAACCAAATGCCAATGCTCAGGAGTCGGCCTTGGTTGCTGGTGTAGACTTAATGTTATCACCGTTTGCCATGGTGTTACGCTGTAAGAGCCGCACTTTGTCTCCAGACTGTCACTGCAAATCGTTTGATGCATCGGCAGATGGATATATGAGAGGAGAAGGATGTGATGTGCTTATTGTCAAACCGAAGTCTATGGCTAGTGCTCCAGAGCCACTTGCAGATATTCTTTGTACACGAGTTAACCAAGATGGCAAGTCTAGCGGACTAACTGCACCAAACAGTGCTGCCCAAGAAAAGCTAATCACAAGCACATTGACCAATCTTAGTTCTGCTCAGAAGATCGGATACTTGGAAACGCATGGCACTGGTACTGCTCTTGGAGACCCCATAGAAATCAATGCACTCTCAAGAGTTATAAACAGGCTCGGAGTTGCTTCAAAAGGTGCATGCTTTGGAACTATAAAGGCAAATATGGGTCATTGTGAAGGTGCCGCAGGAGTTGCCGGCGTTTTGAAACTAGTACTTGGCCTTAGCTATAAACGCATATTCATGCACCGTAATTGGAAGTACTTAAACAGAGGAATCACGTTGGAAAACCCTGCTGGCTTGAATCTTCCACTGGAAGGATGCAGTTGGAAGGAAAGCATGCATGGATCTGTCAGCTCATTTGGTATCAGTGGCACAAATGCATGTGGACTGCTGATGCAACCACTTCCTTTAATTTCTGAAATACAAAGTGCCTTTAGCTCATGCTATATAATACCTATATCAGCTAAATCCTACAGTTCATTATGTAAACTGACCGATTCATGGAGACTTGCAATAGCTAGCAACTGCTATCCAATGCCTGAACTGCAGATGATTGCATGTTGCCAGAGAAACCATTATCGTTTCCGGCATTGTGCAGTTGGTAAAGATAGGAAATCAACAATGAATGAATTATCTTCTATGCCAAATAATCGCCAGCCTTCCAGTTCTTCAGTTACTCTGCTGTTCACTGGTCAAGGGTCAGAATACATCAATATGGGTAGATCGCTATATGAGTCAGGTTGTGGTACTTTCTCCTCAATGCTTGATAGATTATTTAGTCAATCAGAAATGGAAAGTAATCAAGATGCAAGGGAAATTTTGTATCCGTCTACTGAAGTGATCGAAAATAGGGCTAATCTTTCGAAGAAAAATGTCCAGTTGCATAGTACTCTCGAAACGCAGCTTTGCTTGTTTATACTCGAGTATAGTCTTGCAAAACTTGTAATAAGTGCAGGATTGTATGCTAGAAGTGCAGTAGGTCACAGTGCAGGAGAAGTAGTTGCTGCAGCTGTATCAGAAATGCTATCTGTTGAAGATGCTTTGTCATTGATAATCAAACGTGGACAGTGCATGGAGCTGTGCAAACCAGGAACAATGTGTGCTCTTACTTCAAATGAAATGAAAACTCGGCATTTATGCGACAGGTCAGAGAACAGTGCTTTCTTTGCTGCTTCTAACAGTGAGGGTCAGAGTGTGGTATCTGTGGTAAAAGAAAGAACCGAATCCATATTTCTGGCTTACACAGAATTAGGGCTTAGGCCTAAGCTTGTGAACAGTAAATATGGATTCCACTCACCACTAATGGCTGATGCTGCTGCGAAGTTTTCAAATACTTGCAGTTCAATAGAATATTCTGAAGGGCAATTCTCCATATACTCAAATGTAACTGGAAATGTACTCCACAGTGTTGACACATCCTACTGGAAGAAACATATGCTCAGTCCCGTTTTGTTTGCTTCTTGTATTCAAGCAGCAATTGCTGATGGGGCAGACTGTTACTTTGAAGTAGGCCCGCATCCTGTACTCACCAATATTGCACTTCAGGTTGTTCGTAGTCATGAAGTCACTTTTATTCCCACACTGCAGAAGGACACTCAGGATATGGTCTCGATACTGAAAAGTGTAGCAAGCTTGTATATGTTAGCATCTGACATAGAATGGCACAATTTGATTACTGGCAATACTAGTGACACTGCCCTAATGCCATACTATGCGTTTGAGGATACAGAATACTGGCTTATAGAACCACAGAAACAAGCTGAAGTCATTATCACAGAACTGGTCAGTCATCTTTCCAGTGAAACTACTGAAACATCCCAATATTACTGCTCTGTTTGGGAAACGTGCAAGGTTTCCAATGATTTGTATAGAACAAAGAAATCTTTAACTGCTATGGTTATTGAGAGTCAAATTCAAAACTACAATTTGATTTCCGATGCAAAAGATTGTGCTGTTTTCTACTGTCCAGAAAACCTAGCCACAAAATGTAACAATATAGTATTGACATTGTCCGAAAGACTACAATCATTGTTGTTGATCAGTAGAATCAGTACAAAATTACAACAGGCAAGCTACAAAGAATTGTGTATTTTTAGCGCAATGTCAAATTTGTTTCTTCATTCAACCAGTGCTACTCTGTCAGGCCTCAACAGTATCTTGAGCTGTTTGTCAGCAGAAATACCTCAAGTCTCAATTGGTCATGTGGCCATTAACACTAACATTGTTTTTAGAAGTATATCTTCACTTCTTGTTGATCGAGCAATGTCTTCCTATGCAGTCAAACACAGTATCACATTCAAAAAACTACTTCTTTCGTTGAACCACTGTACTGTCAAAGCTGTCCAGTGTAAATCATATTCTCCTAACGAAACTTGTTTGGTTACTGGCGGCTTGTCTGGTCTAGGCTTCGAAACAGTGAAAGAACACTGTGGCAATGTATATAAGGAAATAATCACAATTGCACGCAGACCGCCAAATCGGGAAAGCCAGACTGTTATCAACAAATTGCGCTTCTCTGGTTGCATACTTTCGTGCGCAGCAATGGACGTTACAGAGCCTTTCAACCTCAGTGCCATACAAGAACACAGTAGCAGCAGGTTTGCCAGTTTATATCACTCAGCAGGAATCTTTGATTACTGCCCTATACAGTCACTTTCAGTTTCGCATTTCAAGAAAACTTATAATGTCAAGGCGCTTTCTGCTATATTCTGCAATCTATTTACCCAGACGTTTAGCTGCAATAGAACTATTTTCTATTCCTCATTAGCTGGTTGGCTTGGAAGTCGTGGCCAGGCAACCTATGCCTCTTCAAATGAAATGTTAGACAATTTAGCATTTGCACTAAGACAGTCAGGCCACAACCTGCTCAGTATAGGCTGGGGTAACTGGTCCATGGTTGGTATGGGCGCTGACTTGAATGTCGACTCACTTACTACAACAGGTATGTTGCCAACCAGTCCAGAAGAAGGAATTCAGGCACTAAAGAAAATGGAAGCGAGAACTGAGTTGCATTTAGTGGCATTTGGAAACAGGAATTGGCAGCGAATTATTGAACTGAGACCGGCCTTACAATCACTTTTGTCTCGGCTGGTTGACACAACAATTCCGCACAAACTGACACATGTTGTACATACAGAACAGCAAGTTACTTTGAAAACAGATCATACACCTGGTTTGCAGCATCAGAAACTGATAAAGGATGAACTAAGACAGCGAACATGTGAGGCTCTTGCACATGTGCTTCAAACTGACACTTCTTACAAGTTTGAAACAACTAAGGGCTTCATGGAAATGGGCATGGATTCTTTAACTGCTGTTGAATTTGCTGAACGTCTGCAAATCTTGCTGAATAATCAAATAGAGGTCCCAAAAACAATAATCTTCGATGCTCCTAATATAGATGCTGTTGCGGAATTCCTGCTAAACGCACAGACAGAAAGCTTTGTGCAACCAGTTGAATTAAAGGCACTTTCAGTAGGTTCTAAGTCTGTAGGCATTACTTGCAAGATTTGCGTTGTTGCTATGTCATGCATTCTGCCAGGTCCTGAATGCAACATAAGTGGATTGAATGAGACATTTAGAAAAGGTACTGACTGTGTCATTGGTGTACCGGACTACAGATGGAAAATCAGTGACTTTTATTGTTCAGACCTAGATGCTTCATATAAAATGTATGTAGATCAATCAGCTTTTGTAACGAAAGACATTAGGCTATTTGATGCACACTTCTTCAATATCAGCAGTCGGGAAGCAAAGTTCATAGATCCTCAACAACGTCTGCTCCTGCAAGCTGTTTATCACTGCATGGAAAACGCTGAAGCTCACAGTGTTTCGCTTGAGCATTCTGATGCAGCAGTCCTGATTGGATGCCAAGGTGTTGAGTACACTGAGCGTTTGCAAGGACCAAGTATAATTGACCCATTCTTTGCAACAGGTTCTAGTACAAGTATTCTAAGTGGAAGGGTGGCTTATCTGTTCGGTTTGAAAGGGAGCACACTTACCGTTAACACAGCCTGCTCATCAGCATTAGTGGCACTGCAGCTCGCTACACAGAGTCTGCATTTAAAACAGGCTTATGGTCAGTCTGCCATTGTTGCGGGTGTTGACCTGATGGTATCCCCCTATGCAATGGTAATTCGCTGTACAAACAGAATGCTGTCGCCCAGTGGCCATTGCATGACATTTGATAGGTCAGCTGATGGATACGTAAGAGGTGAAGGATGTGCTGTTATTGCCATACAGAGCAGAAGTGATTTGGATGAGAACAGTTTGCCGACACTCGGTGTTGTTGTATCAGCAGATGTAAATCAAGATGGCAGGAGCAGTGGTCTGACTGCCCCAAGTAGTAATGCACAGACCAAGCTCATTTCTGGCGTACTCAGTAGGCAAGGATCAGTAAACACCATTGGCTATTGTGAAGCTCATGGGACAGCAACACCACTAGGTGATCCAATAGAAGTCAATGCATTGTGTCGTGCGTTAACTGTGAGCAGTGTTGAAACACAATTACTGTCTTTAGGCACTGTCAAAACCTTCATGGGACACTGTGAGGGCACTGCTGGAGCTGCAGGTCTAGTGAAGTTGTTACTTTCTTTGCAAGATTTCTACATATGGAAACACAGGAACTATTCTGTACTTAATCCAAACATTACAAGCATTCAAGGCAGAGAAATATCATTCCCAGTTGAGGGATATCTCTGGAAACAACATACAAATGGAACCATTAGCTCATTTGGAATAAGTGGAACGAATGCGTTTGCTTTGCTGCAAGGCACCTTATCACTGACAGCAGTTTCAGTTCCATCCTCTGCATATATTTTACCATTGTCAGCAAAATCTGTGTCCTCTTTGAAGAAATTAATCGCAGCATGGTCTCAAATTATATATACAAATAAACAGGGATTCAGCTCCTTGTGCAGTACTGCAAGCATAGCGCGTAACCATTTCCACCACAGAACAGCTATTGTTTTCGACAATAAAATTCAGCTGTTAGATCAGTTGAAGAACACTATACCAGATAATGATACTTTTAGGACAGTATCATCCATATGCTTCTTAATTAGTGGACAAGGTAACCAATACCTTGGCATGGGTCAAGAACTACTGAGTTTGGCAGACTTTTCAAGTGAATTGCACAATTTACAGCTGCCTCTGGAAGTTCAAGATTTGCTAGACCCAACACTCATGATAAAATCAGCTGCTGAAAAATTGGATCAAAAGTTGCAGACTACCAGTCTAGCTCAACCTACACTATTTTGCTTGAATTTTGCTTTGTTAAACCTTTTGACATTGTGGGGCATCGAACCAAATAGTCTTATTGGTCATAGTGCAGGGGAGGTGCTTGCAGCTTGCATTGCAGGAGCACTTAAGCCACAAAACGCACTTGAGTTGATTCAAATTCGTGGTCAGTTCATGGAAACAGCGGGGTCTGGCTGCATGGTGGCTATGCAAATTACAAAAGAAACAGCTCATAAGCTGTCAAATGAATTGCAGGCTTATACAGCACTTGCAGTTAGTAATGGACGTAACCAGAACATTCTGTCATCTTCACATTCCAATCTACCTTTTTTGATTTCCCTTGGAGAAGAACTAGGCAATCGCCCACAAATTATACAGCGAAATTATGCTTTCCATTCAGATCATATGAAACAGGTTCAGTCAGGGTTCGTTTCTGCTATTGCACACATCGAACACCAGCAACAGCAGCAAACTCAAATTGTCTATGGAAATCTTAGTGGCACCAGGATTTTAGAATTCTCAGCAGATTATTGGGGGAAACAGATGACACAGTGCGTAAATTTTGCTACCTGCATTGCAACAGCATTAGAAGATAATGTTGACTGTTTTATTGAAATTGGGCCGCACCCTGTTCTGCTCAATCAGGTTGTTAAGCAATCAACAAACTTGTGTGCTTTGTCAACATTACATAAGAAGAAGAAAGATCTTTACAGTCTTCTTCAAACCACAGCAGCTTTGTATAAGCAGGGCCAAAACTTGAACTGGGACAGAATCCATGAACTTCCTCAGAGCACCGCCAGCTATAACTTTTCTCCAAACTATTGCTTTGACGAAACTGAGTACTGGATATATGACTATCCTGGCAAATCCAGCAAAGAAATTGACATTTCAACGGAAATTCTTATTGAGGATGTAATTCCAGATAAATCTCCACTGTATGTTTGTTTCTGGGAAGAACTGGCAGAAACTCCTGAGACACCTGTTGACCACTGCATTGCATTTTTGATGAACAATAATTCATCACAATCTGTACCAAAAACTTGCACTTCCATCTCCTCAAGCAACAGTCATGTCAACCATGTCAACAAGCTGCAATCTGTCTGTGATTGCTTCTTCTGGGTGTACCCTACAGGTAGCGCTAACATTTCGTCAGTGTTATCACTGTTAAATCTGTGTAGATCACTAGATTTATCATCCAATCTTCCAGCGGTCTGTATTACTAGTCAACTCTCATTGTCACCTACTACCCGCCAGTGTATATCGCTTCAATCTTCTGCCTTAGATGGTTTGTTCAGATCATTATCGACAGAAATTACTGACCTCTGCTGGTCCAGGCTACACACAACTTCCATAATATCATTTGAATTGGCAGCCCTAAGAGCTATCGGTAGAAAACATGACTGTCTATTAGTCAGTACTCAACGAATTCTTAGCCAGAGACTACAATCTTATAATGCAATCAATGTAAGTTCCATCCAAATGTCAACAGCTGACCTAGCATCAGTTAGCATTGTCACTGGAGGTCTATCTGGGTTAGGCTTTGAAACCGCGAGCAGACACTGCATACCTTTGTTAGGTGATACGGTTACCATTGCAAGACGACCGCCAACTACAGCAAGACAACAGATATTGAATGAACACCGCAAAGCAGGCTCCATTCTTTGGGCTCAGGGAAATATATCTAATGCCAATGATCTCAGCATGTTCCTTACACATTTACAAAACCCATTACTAAATTTCTATCATTCTGCCGGCGTTTTTGAGCATTCACCGATATTTAATGTCCATATATCTCATGTGCGCAAGATGTTTGATGCAAAATCTACTGGTGCCTTTCTATCCTTATGTGAAACTTTTCACTTCGCCAAGAAATCAGTTACCCTATATTCGTCATTAGGCAGTGTAGTTGGAAACCGTGGGCATTGTATGTATACCTCTTCTAATGGTGTTTTGGACAGTTTGGCAGCAACTGCAATGAGCATGGGTCAGCCTGTGGTCTCTATCGGATGGGGTAACTGGTCAGAAGTAGGATTTGCAGCACATCAACGCAATGCAACACTTGAAGCGCTTGGAATGCAACCAACAACACCAGAACAAGGCATCTGGGCTCTAAAATTTCTGCTTGGCCAGCAGTCTAGTATGTCCCACATCATTTGTGCAAACAGGAACTGGCAGAAACTTACAGAATTCCGCCCAGATCTGACTCATCTGCTTAGCACTTTTGAGCACAAATCACCTATGCGCGAACCTGTTTCTAGGATTGCTATCGAACGAATAGCCACAGAAATGGGGACTTTGTCGAAAACACCATCTGATGAACTGTCTCTGCGAGATACAGTGATAGAAATCTTGAGAGATGTGTTAGAAATTCCCGCAGGTGAAATGATAGATGAGCATGAAGGTTTTATGCAAATGGGAATGGATTCCTTAACTGCTCTGGAATTTGCAAGCAAGCTACAAAAATCTCTTGGCACCCGCTATGAAATTTCTTCTACTGTCGCCTTTGATTACCCAACAGTCAGAGCTATTACAGAACGATTCACTATATCAGTAGAACCTGAAGTTATGAGGAAAACTGGAGTAACGTTACAACTAATGCCTAAAGATGATGCTGTGGAGCAAATAGTGATTACTGGTATGTCTTGTTTAATGCCAGTTAATTCAGACACTACACACAGTCTTTGGAATGTATTTCTAAACGGTAAAGACTGTATACAACAGATTTCTCGACCACACTGGGACATTTATGTTCCTTATGAAAAACAACTTGACTATGAAACGGTTTACTGTGTGCGAAATGTTGCTGGTTTGTCTAAAGACATTGGTTTATTTGATGCCGAGTTCTTTGGGATTAGTCCTAGAGAAGCCCGCTTGATGGATCCTCAGCAGCGAATGCTGATGCAACTGACTGCCAGTGCTTTAGAGGACGCAGGCCATCCACTACAGCACCTGTCTGGCAGCAGGTCTGGTGTCTATGTAGGATGTATTAGAGTAGAATATATGAATGAAATAAGAAACATGAAGGCTATTAATGATCCCTTCTTGGTTACTGGCTGTGAGCTAAGCATCATGAGCGGTCGAATTGCATATTTCTTTGGATTGCAAGGGCCTGCAATGACAATCAATACAGCCTGTTCATCTTCACTGACAGCAATGAAGACCGCATTTGGCGATCTAATCAATGCTAATGGAGCACACAGCAAGGCTGTTGTAGCTGGCGCAGATATAATTGTGTCTTATGAAGCTATGTTGTCTCGTCATAAAGCAAGAATGTTATCTCCTGAAAGTCACTGCAAAACATTTGACAAATTTGCAAATGGAATAGCTAAGGGTGAAGGCTGCTCTGTTGCCATACTTGAAAGTAGTACAACTGCAAGAGCAATAATTGAAATATGTCATTTATCAGCCAATCAAGATGGCCGGAGTAGTGGGCTTACAGCACCAAATGGCACTGCTCAGGAGATTCTCATAAAGGATGCCCTTATCAGTTCGGGAATTTCTTCAGAGTCTGTTAATTTCATTGAAGCCCATGGCACTGGAACTTCTCTTGGTGATCCCATTGAATTCAGTGCCCTGAGCAGGGCTCTTTCTTTAGGTGCAAACTGGCACAATCCTAAAGTTATTGGAACAGGAAAGGTAAATGTTGGTCATGGAGAAGGGGTGGCAGGTATTTTAGGTGTGCTCAAGTTAATTCTGAGTGTACAAAATGCGTACATACCAATGCACCGGAACTGGGCAGTGTCAAATGAGCAGATCGAGTTTGACAGGCTACCTGCAGTTTTGCCAATCGAAGGTATACATGAACAAATTAGCATTGGTACTGTGAGTTCGTTTGGTATCAGTGGAACAAACGTCTATGCTGTTATAAAGCAATGTTTGCATGAATCAGGGTCAGGCTACATCGCCTCTAAATCTAGCTGCATTTTGCCCATTTCTGCTAAATCAGATTTATCATTAAGACTTGGAGTGCATAGCTGGGAACTTATTGCTCAAAATATGGACAACTCGGCTCTGGAATCATACCTTTCATTGTTTGCATCCAAAGGTAACCACTACAGGAGACGCGTTGCAGTGATAGCAGAATCAGTTTCTGAACTGCAATCTGGCTTAGCATGTCTAGTTCCTCAAGAAGCTAAACAAATATTTTCACTCTGTGCGCTTTTCACAGGGCAGGGTGCTGAGTACTTCAATATGGCTAGTCAATTGTTATATGCTGAGTTAGGATTTGCAGCCCAAATTCAAAAACTATTCCAAATGTTTGAAAACTGTGGTTTTGAAGAAAAACTTGAAGACATTCAGTTCCCAGAAATATCAGATGAAAAAACGGTCTTCCATATGGCAAGCCTTTTGCATCAAACAGACATATTGCAAGCTGTATTGTTCAGCCTTGAATATGCTCTCTTCTGGTTGTGGAGTTCGTGGGGACTAAGATTTAGCTCAACTGTGGGCCACAGTGCAGGAGAGGTTGCAGCTGCAACTGCGGCTGGGTTAATTGATCTTGATGCAGCAATAAACCTTGTAAAGGTACGAGGAAGCATCATGAAACAGGAATGTTTGCCTGGAGTAATGATTGCAGCTAGTATAGATACTACACTTACTGAAACGATATTGCAGAAATGTAAAAACTTTGAAATTGCTGTTGTGAACTCGCCAACGCAATCTGTACTTGGAGCCACTCCATGCAGCAGGGCTGAGATCATAGCCAGTTTTACAGAGATTGGTTACCAAACTCGTCTGGTAAATGAAAATTATGCGTTTCATACTTCTTTGACAGCTAATGCTGCAAAGGCATTGCTAGATGCAATACAATGTGCCCCCTCAACGTTAGTATCTGCAAATTTCTATTCAAACGTCAGTGGAAAACCAATCCCTAAAGTTGACTCAACTTATTGGGGTGTACAAGTTGGTAATACTGTTCAGTTTGATGATTGTATCAGAAATGCAATTAGCAGTGACTGTGACGGCTTTCTAGAAATAGGCCCCCACCCTATCTTGATAAATCTTGTGCAACAAAATGAGCTGTTTCTAAGAAATAAACACACCCTTTTATCATCTTTAAATAAGCGCCAATATGATCATGCTGCAATGTTTACTTCACTAGCAACATTGTACACTAGTGGAAAGGACATAAGTTGGATGAATGTATATCTAGAACAAAGTTCGCAATTAATCATGCATAAATTACCTAAGTACAAGTTCAATGAACAAAGATATTGGTTGAAAGCCTCTGCCAGCATGCCCGATATACAAACAGATCTACCTAAACAAACAGAAAGGCAAACGCGTAATCCATTGCTAGGACAGGTTATAAGAACGGAGGACCGCAAAGAAATGCATTTTGAGTCAGATATTTCGTACTGTACTGCAGGATTGAAATTTCTAAGTGACCATGTTATTGGTGGTGATTGTTTGTTCCCAGCTACTGGTCTATTGGAAGTCATGCTTTCAGCAGCAATATTCTATCTGAATGATAAATCTGAAGTGCTGGAGCTTACCAACTTTTATGCTGTACGGCCACTTCTGGTCACTGAGACTGCCACCAAGGTACAAACCAGGTTACTGCACCAAGAACATGGAAATCTTGAAATCAAGGTATTCTCTTACAGTGATCTAGACAGTGACTGGATGTTAACTGCTAGCTGTAAGATAAATACGCATGCTAGCCCTATACGATTCAATGAACTGGAACCAGAAATAGCAACGTATAATAGTCAGCTTCACAAGCACATAGCCTACAATATGCTGCGTTTAGCAGGCATGGCTTATGGCCCTTCATTCCAAACCATAGGCGAAATAGGGTTTAAATACAAAGAATCCTATTCAAAACTTTCAACTGAGTATGGGGGTGAGTTCACAATTTATCCAGGTCTTCTGGATGGCATCTTCCAGTCAAACTTCTTTGCGCTTATAGGCGGAGCAGGAGAGTCAAAAGCATCTATGGCATTTGCCCTTAGAAAAATGCGCATCAACATCTCAAACAAAATACAGGAAGTGCAGGCACTCAATAAAGTTCATGTACATGGCTCCAGTTTCCAAAGTGATAGCTACGTTTGGGACAAGACAGGTACTCCAATAATTGAAGTAAAAGGATTTGTTGCAATGCCTGTTTCTGAAACAACGAAAACGAAGCAAACTGTGGATTCATTGGCTTACAGTGTGCTGTGGGAAAAGCAGACTGAAGAGCTATCCCCAATAATGCAGTCAATCACAAGCATTCTGCATGTAAAATCATTGGCAATAAGCTGTGCAGAGCTATTCAATGATAATGGCTCAGGAACCTGCCTACTGGATACTCTTGCAACACATAATGTGAGCAAACTGTTCAGTAGTACAAGATCCCTGACCTGGTTATCAAACAGATTGGTAACTATGACAGATGAGATTTTGTCTCTACTAAGTTTAGCAAAGCTAGTCACTGGTTTGAATTTGCAAACATTTTCGCTGTTATATACAAGCAGCTGTTTGTCAGACAGAGTTGGTGCATTCCTGAAAACTTGGGTACAAGAAACAAAGAGAATTTCTGTAACACTTCAAATGCTATCAAAAAATGCAAAATTCGGTAGTCATCCTATGAGCACTGAGGTAGTATTCAACTTGCTTGCATTCATGCCACCCCACACTTTTGTTCAATGTATAATGCAAGCAAATGCTTGTTACTTTGATCTTCCACAGGTTAATGGCATGCACATGGAAACAACAATTGTCTCAGGTGGAAGATCGGGTATAGGTCTAGAAATCGCAAAATCGTTAAATTCTAAAGAAACTGTAGTGATGAGTAGACGGTTAAATGGTCATCCTGATCTCATTCAAGAAGGGTTGTACAGTTGTATAGGTGATGTCAGTGAAGGCACCGATCTTAACTCATTGGTTAAACATATCTTGCCATTTACATCTTTGATCATCTATCACTGTGCTGCTGTGCTCAGAGACAGCTTAGTTAGTAACACCACACTGTCATCATTCAAACAAGTAATGCGGCCGAAAGTGCATGGTGCTAAACTATTTGCATTGGTTGCAGCTACATATCCCTCAAAAACCATTCTCTTCTCTTCAACTGCTTCATTGCTTGGAAACAGAGGACAATCAGCTTATGCTTCAGCTAACTCTGCGCTAGACAATATGGCTAAGCTTGATTCATATCGAGGTCAGCACTCTGTGTCGATAGGATGGGGTCCATGGAAGGAAGCAGGAATGGCAGTTGGAATGGATAAAGCATTGAAAAACGCTGGAATGAATCCATTACCTACTGAAACAGGCCTTGCGGTACTGAGTCACATTGTTCAAAACACAACTATTGCTGTTAATATTTATGCTGATGTTGATTGGACAAAATTGGCTCAAGCAAACAGCAGGCTGACCAGTTTGCTAAGAAACGTTTCTAAGGAAACTGCTGTCCAGATTCATGAGCAGCCACCAATACAGCAGGCAAAACAAGTCAACCTTACTGAAAAAGTTATGCAACTAGCAGCAAAGGTGCTACAAATCGATAACTTCCAAACGGTAGACAAGAATGCTGGATTTATGGAAATGGGCATGGATTCCTTAGCTGCGGTAGAGTTTGCTGATTATTTGCAAGAAGCGTTTGGAGAGGATTTTGATGTTCCACCAACTGTAGCGTTTGACTATCCCAATGTAACAGCTGTTGTCTCTATGCTTGCTGAACAGCTGCCATCAGTGGTCAAACCAGAACCAGATCAAGAAACGCCAGCAAGATCAATAGTCGATTATCGTCAAATGGTGCTAGAGCTAACAGCTGAAGTTCTGCAGCTAGACAGTGTGCATGACGTTGCAGCCACTGATGGTTTCATGGCTATGGGTTTTGACTCTCTTACTGCAGTCGAGTTTTCTGACTTATTGCAAGACAAAATTGGCGATGAAATAATCATCCCATCCACAATTGCATTTGACTACCCTAACATATCATCAGTAATTCAGTTTTTGGAAGAAAATCTCTTGAAAACTGCTGATGAAGCAGTAGTGACCAAGGTGACTTCACAACCACTGTATGGAGCTTTGAAGCATGAACCAGAACCACAAGTAGTTATCTCTGCTGCTGCATGTTTGTTGCCACTTGAGTCTGACAGTGCAGACAAACTGGCTGACTCACTGCAAGCAGGAGCAGATTGTGTAATTGGAATACCTGAGAGTCGCTGGGATGCAACACAGTTCTATTCTGATAATGTAGATGAACCAAACAAAATGTACATCCAAAAGTCTGCATTCATTAAGCATAATATTGGCAATTTTGATGCAGCGTTCTTCAACATTAGCCCAAGAGAAGCTCGCTACATGGACCCACAGCAAAGAATTCTACTCCAAACCACACTACATGCTTTGGAAAGCACTAATTTTTCTGAAGAAGAACTGGCCCATTCCAGAATGGGAGTATTTGTTGGATGTCAGGGTGTTGAGTACACAGATGTGCTTCGAAGTGGTGGTGAACTGAACCAATTCTTTGCACTTGGCTCCAACGAAAGCATATTGAGTGGTCGAGTTGCTTACTATTTCGGCCTGCAAGGTAGCACAATGACCGTTAATACAGCATGTTCGTCATCGTTAGTGGCTCTGAGGTTGGCAGTTCAGGAAGTCATTGGAAGGAAACAAGAAAATCTATGTCAACTTGTTGCAGGCGTCGATCTTATAATTTCCCCATTTGGCATGGTTATGCGTTGCAAGAACAGAACCTTGTCTCCAGACTGTCACTGCAAATCATTTGATGTTTGGGCTGATGGATATGTCAGGGGCGAAGGATGTGGAGCTGTTGTAATTTCATTACGTGAACAACTACAGAACATGTATGGCAGAATATTGAGCACTTCAGTTAACCAGGATGGAAGAAGCAGTGGTATAACTGCTCCAAACAGAGCTGCTCAAGAAATGCTTATCTTGGATGGACTGAACTCCAGACCAATAAGTGCGGTAAATTTCATTGGCTATATGGAAACTCATGGAACAGGGACAACGATCGGTGACACAATAGAAGTAACCGCATTCTGCAATGCGCTAAAGAAAAGTGACGCATGGAATTCTTTGTTCAGCTTCGGTACAATTAAAGCTAACATGGGTCATTTAGAGGGTGCTGCAGGTGTCGCAGGCTTGCTGAAACTTGCAAGCACAGCCAGACAGAAGTATATTCTAAAGCATAGAAATTGGTCAGTATTAAGGCAGAACATCATGCATGATAGTCATGTAAAAGTCTGCCTTCCAATAGAGGGCTACCAATGGCAATTCAATCTTAACGGCACTGTAAGCTCATTTGGCTTCAGTGGCACCAACGCGTGCGCTGTTCTTCAGCCCCCAGATCCAGAAGTTACCACTGGTCCAAATATTCTGCCTTCTTTCATTCTGCCGCTGTCTGCAAAATCAGTAGGGTCACTTAGTGCTCTGGTCTCAGTTGTCTCTAGGTATTTGAACACAGATATAGATTTACTGCAGCTGCAGAGCTTTGTACAAACTGTAGCATGCTACCGAGCAAACTATCGACATAGAATGGCAGCTGTTGGATGGTCCCTGAAGTCACTTTGGTCCACAATTCAGTCATCCCAACTATCTAGTTGCTCATACATTGAACCACATCTATGTCTGCTATTAACAGGTCAAGGTTCTGAATATGTGTACATGGGTAATGAGCTAATGTCTGACACAAAGTTTGGCAGAATATTTTCTTCTACTGCAGAGATGTTCTGGCAGTTCCAACTGCAAAATCGAGAAGCTGTTCAAGAAGCAATTTGCCCTCCATGGAATGAAGCACTCTTAAAATCACATGCTAACAGATTACACAAAACCTCCTGTGTACAGGTTGCCTTATTTTTGCTTGAGTACGCATTGGCTAAACTATGGAATAATTGGGGAATTGAACCAACTTGTGCTATAGGACACAGTGCTGGTGAAATTGTCGCTGTGACACTTGCAGAAATGATGAGTCTGTCTGATGCTGCAGAACTAATTACTTTACGTGGAGTAGTTATGGAAGAAAGTAAAGCTGGCTGCATGGTCTCTATAGACAGGAATGTGACCGAAACAGAAGCTCTTGTTGCAAAACATGAAATTCCATGCTATTTGGCTGTCGATAATTCTGAGACACAGACTGTTCTATCTGTAAAACAGCAGCATTGCTGGAAACTGATCAGGTCAACACAAGAACTGGGCTTAACATCCAAAATTGTTAACAAGCATTATGCGTTCCATTGTCCACTCATGTCTGACTGTGCTAACAAACTGATTAGACAGGTTGATAGATATTCATATGTTCCCGGAAAAATACCAGTGTTTTCAAATGTCACCGGGCAACCTTTTACCTCCTTAAATAACAGCTACTGGAAAGAACAAATGCTTGAATGTGTTCACTTTTCAAGTTCCATTCTATCAGCCGCTGATTCTAACATTGCTGGATTTTTGGAAGTTGGACCTCATCCTGTGCTTCTGCCACTGGCAGCACAGAATGCAGGATCAATAAATCATCTTACTGTAGGTTCTCTTCACCGCAATCGAGCAGACCATCAGTTTATACTGTCATCAGTTGCCCTGCTGTACAGTTCTGGTAGTAATCTGAATTGGCCAGAAATAGTCGGAAATGACCTGATACCATATTGTGATAATATTCCAGGGTACTGTTTTGATGAGCAGAATTACTGGATTTATCCACATGTTGAAATGGAACCAGAAGAACATTGTCATGCAGACCTAGTACTGCCTTTTGCAACTGATCTGGAACATGCATACTGCAATATTTGGGAGATCTATCATGCAGCCAACACGACTGCCCATTCTACACCTGATCCACTATTTCTGTTGTGTTCTAATAAAAGAGGCATACCAGTGCCAATACAATCCAGAACAATTCTAACTTCAAGATTGCATAGCACAAAACATATTCTCTCTAACTACAGGTCAGTTGGTTGTTGCATTGATACTAATGATGATAGCATGTTGAACTCGTTACTGGTTCTCATTTCCTGCAGTAAACAACTGCTCTTGCTGGGTAAGAAATGTCAATTTACAGCAGTTCTGGTTAAGGATGCATATGAGTTGACAGTTGCAATGTCTGTACAACTTAGTCTGTCAGCAGTTGACAGTTTTATGAAGACGCTGAGCTTAGAAACGCAACGTATCAACACCATTACTGTAATTACAACTAGATGGCATGGATGGAGCGAGCTGCTACATTCAACCTCATCAATAACCTTAGCCTACTCACAAAATAATATCTTTTCGCAGAAGCTCTTTAATCTTACAGCTGTTTATCATGCAAAGAAAGCTAGCAGTTTGCTGTTCACCAGCTCAACATTTGTCATTACAGGAGGACTCACAGGAGTCGGCATTGAAACAGCTAAACACTTGTGCAGCAAAGGATGTACAATACTTCTGAGTAGGAGGTTGTCACCGCCAACAAATGAGATTGATGCAATTAGTGTTTTGCGAGGAAATGGAGTTGATATTACAAATGCTAGTTGTGACTTAGCCACTCTGAATGATGTGCTAGCAACTGCCACAGCGCTTAATCTAATGAACGCGGAAATTTATCATTCTGCAGGTACATTGGATGACAAAATGATTGTTGGATTAAGATTGGCATCCATAAAATCGTCTTTTATGCCAAAAGCCTATGGCGCTGTTGCTTGTGGTCTTGCTACTCTACAGTTTGATATCCAAAAATTTTGCCTATATGCGTCAGTAACAAGTGTCCTAGGAAACCAGGGACAAACAAATTATGGGTCAGCGAACTCAGTGCTAGATAATTTTGGTTCATTCGGTCACCAGGTTGGTAGACATATACTTTGCATTTCTTGGAGCAACTGGGCCATTGGATTTGCAGCTCAGCTGAAAGATGTTTTGAAGGAATCTGGGATGACTGCCATTGAGCCTTTAACAGGAATGAAGGCACTTGATGCACTGACTGCAATTTTCAATTCTGGCCATGTTGTGTATGCCCCAATTAAATGGGATAAGTTGGTTCAGAAGAAAGCCACAACACAACATTTATTGAGTCAGTTACTGTTAGATGAAACCAGTCAGACTGGAGCTGAAGTATTGGTTGAAGTAAGTGAAACTGACAACCAAGTTAAACTTCGATCAAAAGAAACAACTGTAGCGATCGATACAAGTCAGCAACTCAATATTGCCAGCTGTAAGGATTCTGTGAAACAAATTGTTGCACAAATTCTTGGAGCTTCTAACTGGCAGTCAGTTGATACTGAGGCTGGCTTCATAGAAATGGGTATGGATTCAATAATGGCTATAGAGTTGGCTGAAAACCTTCAAAAACAATTCTCCAATCAAACCAATATTCCTGTCACAATTGCTTTCGATCGACCTAATATTTCCGAAATTGTTGCTTTCTTAGTGGATGCAACAGTTTCTACAACAGAGTTAGCCAGAACAGAAAAACAGACAAAAACTGAAATAACAAGGCTTGTTAAACCAGTTGTTTATGTAATTAGTGCAGACTGCCTTCTTCCAGCTAGGTCCACAGACTTCCTAGAAATGCAACTATCACTGAGCAGATCAGTAGATGGCATGACTCAGGTACCTGCATATCGCTGGGATGCAGATGAATTCTACAATCCAGATGTTGATGAACCAAATAAAATATATGTTAAGCATGCTGGTTTTGTAACTAAGAACGTTGGCTTGTTCGATGCAAACTTTTTTAACATCAGCCCACGTGAAGCAAAATACATGGATCCACAGCAACGAATTCTGTTGCAATCAGTTTGGCACACAATTGAAGACGGAAGACTTAGGCATCCTACAATACAAACCAAGGATGCAGGTCTATTTTTGGGTTGTTCAGGCGTGGAATATGCTGAGCTCATACAGTTTGGTGTAGCTCTAGACCCATACATGGCAACAGGTTCAAGTGCAAGTATCTTAAGTGGGCGAGTTGCATACTATTTTGGAATGCATGGTAGCACCATGACTGTAAACACTGCTTGCTCTTCATCACTAGTCGCAACAAGACTGGCATATCAAGAACTGCAAGGTGGTGAGAAATTGGTTCCGATGGTTGTAGGCGGTGTAGATTTAATGATATCTCCTTTTGGTATGGTTATGCGATGCAAGAATAGAATGTTCTCTCCTGATGAACATTGCAAAAGCTTTGACGCCTGGGCAGATGGCTTTGCAAGGGGTGAAGGGTGTGGCACAATCTTGCTGCAGAGCAAGCTATCAACTGAGTATACAGAATTTAATAGTTTGGCACAAGTTCTATCTGTCTGTGTAAACCAAGATGGTCGCAGCAGCGGTCTCACTGCTCCAAGTGCCGTTGCTCAAGAAATGGTTGTGTCAGATGTTTTGGCAGCAAAGACACCAGATATTTCTGTTGGTTTTGTGGAAACACACGGAACAGCAACATCTCTTGGAGATCCAATTGAACTAAACACAATATGCAGATTCCTGAGATTTACAAACAATGCTTCTTCAGCCATTGCCTTTGGCGCAGTAAAAGCAAATTTTGGACACTGTGAAGGTGCCGCTGGTATTGCAGGACTGCTTAAGCTTTCCACTAGCTTACAAACGCAGTATATATTTGCCCATCGTAATTGGTCAGTTCTCAACCCTGCTATCACAGAATTTACAAAATTAAGTGCTCAAATTCCACTTGAAGGACTAAAATGGAAGCAAGATATTTCAGGAACTGTAAGTTCATTTGGAATCAGTGGTACAAATGCAGTTGCATTGCTTGAAAATGGCTTATGTGATGCTGCTTTATGTACTGACTTGCATCACCCTGCATATGTATTGCCATTTTCAGCTAAATCAAAGAAAGCACTAGACTATCTAAAGCAAGAATGGCTGGTCTTAATTCAAAGACTAAATGATGATCTGATTCTGGCAAATATGCTTACTGCTGCTGCGTGCACTAGAAGTCAACTGCGACACAGACAATGCTTTGCAGCATCAGATAGAGACATGTTATTAGGACATCTTGACCAAAGCTTAACAGAGTGTCCAAAAAGCACTGCCTTTTGTTTCCTGTTTACTGGACAAGGTTCAGAATACATAAATATGGGTAAAGAGCTTTTTGAATCAAATGAATTCTTCTATGCGGATTTTCAGATGGTGCATCAACAGCTTTCCTCAACTATTAGAGACATACTGTTTCCAGAGAACAACAGTACATCATCAATGCGATTAACCGCTAAACAGCTTCATGCAACCCTTTTCGTGCAAACCAGCTTGTTGTGCATTGAATATGCCCTTGCACGACTTCTGATAAACTATGGAGTTAAGCCTGAGGCAGTTATTGGCCACAGTGCTGGTGAAGTTATTGCAGCTTCAATTTCTGGTCACATGACCTTAAGTGATGTTGTTAGGCTACTTGAGCTGCGTGGGAAATATATGGAGTATTCTCCAAAAGGAAAGATGCTTGCAGTAGAACTGAATGAAGAAGCAGCAGAACTACTATGCAATACTATCGCATTTGATTGTTCTATATCTGTTGTGAACAGCCCCTATCAGTCGGTTTTGTCTGTGTCTGCAGCATCTGCAGAATCACTGGTGCATGCAGCAACTGAATTAAATATACAACCTAAGGTAGTTAATTCCAGATATGCTTTCCATTCACCACTTATGCAGAACTCTGCCGAAAAAATCCTAACAGCTTTCACAGCAAATGTTGATACATACAATCCTGTGATAGAAATGTTCTCAAATTTTGATGGGGCTCCACTGTTACTAAATAGCACAAACTACTGGACCAACCATATTATCAGACCAGTGCGCTTTAAATCCTGTATTGAACAAGCAGTTAAAAGAGGCATGAATCACTTTGTTGAAATAGGCCCACATCAAGTTCTGAGTGGCCTTACAACTCAATGCATTGATAATAGAGGAATATCAGTCACTGGTACTTTGAACAGGAAAGTATCAGACACATTTGCTGTATATAAAGCTCTATCAAGTTTATACACTTCTGGAGCTGAAATTAACTGGAGGAAGGTACTTGCATATGATCATGCAGTATATACTAATGTTGTAATACCTAATTATACATTTGATGAACAGTATTACTGGCTCTTTGATGTGCCAGAAAGAACTGAACCAGAAGTGAGGCCCCTACCACAGGTGCCTAAAATAGTTGATGCACTTTCAGGTCTTTATTCGTTTGTTTGGACTAAGCAGAGTGAATACATTACTAGCTGTATAGAGCATTCAATTATTCAGGCACAGCACTTGTTCAATAGAATGCAAGACAACCTCACATACACTTTACAACTAATCAATATAAGTAATTTCTGCAGGCTTGTGAAAAATGTAGATTGCTTATTGATGGAAGGTTCATCTGGAGTGTTAAGTGACATTAACTCTGCATTGAATACTCTACAGATTTTGAAGCTGATAAACCGTTTGAGCTCTCCTCGAGACTGCTGCATTCTACAACACATTTCCCCAGCTAGCAGCTACTCACCATTAGTTGGGATGCTATCTTGTTTCTCTGCAGAGGTACATACTTGCAATCCTCTACTGTTTATGATCGATCCAACCTTTGAGTCACCCTTGTCTGTTATTAGGTCATTCTGCAAAACGTTAAGACCAGATCACTCTCAATTTGTTGTTGCTAAAGTGCATGAGAGTAGTATGAATTTGCTTAGGGTATTTGGTACAATCAACTGCTCGATTAGGTCATTTAATCGTTGTTTATCCTTACCATCTGCAAGAATGGTCACTGGCGGTCTGACGGGTATCGGACTACAACTTAGTAAGGCTTTTGCAGCTCAGTCATCACAGGTTATTTCACTTGGCCGCAGAGCACCAAATACAGAATGTTGTGAGCAAATGCTCAGTGCGCAGTCAACTGGAAACTTCTTGAGTGCGCAGTGCAATGTGACTAACTTAGAAAGCATGTTCAATCTGATCAACTCATTTTCAGTAAAATCAATGGATATTTTCCATGCAGCTGCTGTCCTAGATGATAAAATGATGTTTAATTTGACCATTAGCTCATTGTCTGCAGTTCTGTCACCAAAAGCAAGGGGAGCTATCACCAGCTTCTTACTCCAGCAACCATTGGAATGTCAATCACTTGTCTTGTTCTCCTCTATTGCAAGCATAATGGGCAATCGTGGACAGACCAACTATGCTTTTGCAAATTCTGTAATGGATGCAGTTGGGCTATTGGGTGGAAATCTAGGAAGTTGTGTGTGTTCAGTGAGCTGGGGAACTTTTGAGTCTGAAGGCATGGCCGCGAATATGAAAACGATACTTGCAGGATATGGGATGATTGCTATGCCACCAGAGAAATGTTTTGAAGGCATACATGCGATTGAAAAGCAGGCTATGCTTGGCCATGTTGTGTATGCTCAAGTAGATTGGGAAACAATGCTTCAGAAGGGGCCAAGATTACTCCATATGCTCAGCTCCATAGTTAAGCCACACTATAAACTTGAAACCATCACTGTATCATCTTCTACAATCGAGGTAAAAACTCATAAGCCTGAGACACTTTTTAAAATAAATTTTGATAAGATTGTGAGATCAGTCACAGCTAAGATCCTACAGCTGTCTGACACTTCATTAATTGATGATAAGTTAGGTTTCATGGAAATGGGAATGGATTCGTTAGCAGCAGTTGAATTTGCTGATGAACTCCAGAAAGAACTGGAAGAGGGTATTGAAATTCCAAACACAATCGTTTTTGATTATCCCAATGTGTCAGTACTATCAAACTATCTGCATAAAACTCATTATCCAACAGTCAAGGAGTCAGCAGAAAAATTTTCACAACAAGAAATCTATTCGGAAGACATCTGTCTGGTTGCATTGACATGTTGCTTACCAGCAATGTCAGAATCGATAAATGGCCTATCAGATGTATTAAGGTCCGGCAGAGATTGCGTTGTCCCTGTACCAAATGGCCGATGGAGCATGCAACATTTTTATGACCCTAACCCACAATCTCCCTTAAAAATGTATGTGAATCAAGCAGCATTCCTTTTGAAAGATGTTGCTATGTTTGATTGCCTGTTTTTCAACATCAGCCCACGGGAAGCGCGGTATATGGACCCTCAACAACGACTGCTTCTAGAAACTGCTCATCATGCTTTGGAACAAACTACCTTAACTTCACCTAACCTGAAAACAACAGAGAGTGGTGTTCTGGTTGGTAGCACTGGAGTTGAATACACTGAATTCCTGCAGTATGGCAAAGAAGTGGATCCTTTCTTTGCAACAGGGGCTAGTGCCAGTGTCCTTAGTGGCAGAGTAGCATACTTCTTTGGACTGCAAGGTACTACTCTGACAGTAAATACTGCTTGTTCATCCTCATTAGTGTGCCTAGAGTTGGCATATCAGGAAATGCAGAAACCTAACTCAAAACACTCATGCAATTTGGTTGCTGGTGTAGATCTTATGATTTCACCATTTGGTATGATCATTCGCTGCCTCAATAAAATGATGTCACCAGACTGTCACTGCAAAACATTTGACAGATCTGCTGATGGATACATCCGGGGTGAGGGTTGCGGAGTTGTAATGGTTGCACAACAGACAGGCAATGTGACCGAAATCATGGGCACGATTAAAGGGGTGGCAGTTAATCAAGATGGTCGTAGTAGTGGCTTGACTGCACCAAACAGTCTTGCACAGCAAGCTCTAGTTGATGCAGCTTTTGAAGCTTCTAACCAGCTAATAAAGGTTGGTTATGCAGAAACCCATGGCACTGGGACATCGCTAGGTGATCCAGTTGAAGTAAATTCCTTATCTCACATTTTACGTAAGCTGGAGACAGTTGGACGCAACATAAGCATTAGCACAATTAAGACAAACATGGGTCATTGTGAGGGTGCTGCTGGTGTGGCTGGCTTGCTCAGATTAGCGTTATCTCTTAAGGAATCATTAGTTTGCAAACACAGAAACTTTGCATCATTAAATACAGGAATTACTGGATTCAAGTACATGTCAGCAATGGTGCCATTGGAAAACTATTCTTGGAATGAGGACGGTTCTGGAATAGTGAGCTCATTTGGAATCAGTGGTACTAACGCATGTGCACTTTTGACACAGTCTGTAGCGACCAAATACTCCCCTACCCTCTCACCAGCTTATGTTATGCCACTGTCTGCCAAGTCATCAGCGTCATTGAACAAAATGATTAGCTTGTATTCTCAACTGTTGCAAGATGAATGTCTCAGCTTTGTTCATGCAGGTGTATTGGCCCTATCACATTATAGACACCGAGTGGCTGTAGCAGCTGAAAGTGTCATAGGATTGGGTATTGCACTACACAAAATAGCTCCATCAACCAGAAATATACACAAACTGTGCGCTTTGTTCACAGGACAAGGAACCCAATATGTAAGCATGGGGCAACAGCTCTATGAAGATAATGAACAATTCAGAAAACTAGTTAAACAGTGCATTTCTTTGCTGCCAACGTCAAATACAGTTCACGAATTGCTTACGGATTTGGATGGAAGCAAGGAAGCTGTACAGTACAGGGACAAACTGCTCAGACAAACTTCTGTGGCTCAACAAATGCTTTTCTGTCTGGGGTATGCCATATACAGATTGCTAGAGTTCTGGGGTATTGATTTTCCAAGTGCAATTGGGCATAGTGCAGCTGAGGTAGTTGCAGCTACTGTTTCTGGTGGCCTGAACCTCCAGACTGGAATAGAACTGATATCTAGCAGAGGAAAGGTCATGGAAATGACAGAAAAAGGTGTTATGGTGGCGGTTGAACTAAACGCAGATTATGCTGACAGCATATGCAATGCAATTCCATTTGATTGTTTTGTGGCTGTTGAGAACAGTGATGTTCAAACGGTCCTATCAGCAAATGGAGTGGCAAAGCAACAGTTACTACAGGTTTGCCAAGAATTGAACTTGCGGCCTAAAGTTGTGAACCGCAACTATGCATTCCACTCACCACTAATGAATGAAAGCAGTAAACAGCTCTTCAGTGAAATCACAAATCTAGAATTTTATGATATGTGCAAACAGCTATACACAAATGTAGAAGGCAAACATTTGAGCCAATTGAATGCTGGTTATTGGAGTTCCCAGATTTTACATTGTGTCAAATTCAAACAGTGCATATCAGCAGCTATAAGAGATGGCCATGATGGTTTTGTTGAAATTGGCTGTCACCCAGTTCTTTTAGGCTCTGTAGCCCAGATATCCACACAAGCAGATGTAGTGTTAGTTAGAACACTGCAACGCAAGGGAAATGACTTGCAATCACTCTATGAAATGATAGCTAAGTTGTACTCAAGTGGGCTATCTACGACCTGGAAGAATGTATGTCCAGCAGAGTTTTGTGGTACTGTTACAGTTTTACCTGGTTATCAGTTTGATGAACAGCTTTACTGGGTGTCAACAATGGTCACGGATTTGCCCATACATCCATTACTAGGCCATTGTTCACCATTAAGCAATCAAACAAGCACTATTTATGAGGCCAACTTAACCTTATCTGATGACAGCATGGCATTCTTGGCTGGACACACCATCGATGGCGTTTGCATCTGTCCTGCAGCAGCATTTATTGAAATTATGTGCGCTGCTGTGAAAGCAACACATTCAAATGATGACAAATGTTGTGAAATCTCTGCGTTCCGAGTACTTTCTCCACTGATTTTGGATGGAAGTATCACACTAGTGCACACAAAAGTCATCAGAATGACTAATCCAGAAGTGTTTGAGGTCACAATTTGCAATGCTAGTACATCAGTTATCTATGCCAGTGCCAAAATAAGCATGACATGTGACTTGACAGCAACCATCAGTTTTAATGATCCTAGAGAAGCTACACAATGCAACACAGTCTCCAAGCAATCAGCATATGACATGTTTGACTCAGTTGGACTGACTTATCGGGACTCTTTCCAATCCATTGATCATGTCAGTTTCATTGGATCTGAAGCACTTAGTCAACTGGTATGTTCAAAACCTATTGCAGCGAAATTTCTGATACACCCAGGATTACTCGATGGTTTATTCCAAACAACATTCTTTACATTGTTTTCGCAAGGGCGAGAGCCACAGCCTTCTGCAGTTTTTGCAATTAAGAGTATGAAATTCGACTTTAGTTCATCCATTGAGTATCTGGTGTGTTACACAAGCACAGAACAGCTGGGTTCTGGATACAAGAGCTCTATGATTGCTGTCAATCATGCTGGAGCAATCGTTATCGAAGTAATTGGTTTCACTGCTTTACCAGTTAGTGAAAGCAAGCTTATCAAGCCTCAAGCTTACAAAGCAAAACTGTTGCATCAAATGGTCTGGGCCTGCGTTTCAAACATTGAACCTGGCCTGGATTCTGTCAATTCTGAAAGGTATTGCCTACTTGAAGGCAAAACAAGCTGGTTCAGCCCAAATATTAGAGAGGTACTGTTTACCGTCCCCAAGTTAACGTCAATTAATAATATTAGTCTCATTTCACAAGTTCAGAACATCATTCACATCTCTGCTGAGACTGATGGATTAGGCATAGAAACCTCATTGAATTTCTTGCTTCTTAGCAAGTTGATGATAAGACTAAAAACTACCCACTCAATAACTACTATTTGCCAAACTGACTCCTATAGCTCATTTATAATATCTGGAATATGCAAATGCTTGTCTGCTGAGACACAAGGTCTCAGTGTAAATTCAGTAGAAATCACCAGTTCAACTGACACCACGATCTGTGCAGAATTGGTTAGACAAATCCACCCTATGCATGGCCTTGTGCAGTGTTATGTCTGTGCCCATGCTGTCCATAAGAAACAAATTTCAGATTCGCTGAAGCTACACACTAAATGTCATCTGACCAAAGATCAATCAGTGAGCACCACAATTATTACTGGCGGTCTGACAGGTCTTGGTTTTGAGATCGCAAAACATGTTAGTTCTAAGTATTCAGTGGTACTAGCTGGACGCCGACCTCCTAATGATGAAGCCTTGCGAAGCCTACAGAAAATTAGGCAAAACAACTGCACTGCTACAACTTGTCAAATTGACATCACATCTTCACAACTAATTCATCAAGTGCACAATCATAGAGATGTTGAAGTACTGCATTTCTTCCATAGTGCTGGCGTACTGGATGACAAACTATTAATAAATGTGTCAATGAGGTCACTGTGCAACGTTTATTCTCCTAAAGTTATTGGAGCTGTTCTAAGTTTGACCTCCATCCAAAATGTTGCTTGTGATAATGCAGTGTTGTTTTCGTCTATAACAAGCGCCGTTGGTAATAGAGGTCAAGCCAGTTATGCTGTCAGTAACAGCATACTTGATAGCCTAGCCCAGTTAATGACCAAACTAGGACGTTGCACAATGAGCATAAGCTGGGGTAATTGGTCAAAAGTGGGAATGTCAATAAATCTGAATGAGGCACTGAGTGACTATGGAATGATTGGTATGGAAAGCTCAGAAGGGCTTGCAGAACTGGATACACTATTATCATCTCAAGTGAGTGGCCATTTCATTCTTGCAAAAGTCAACTGGGAAAAGATGGTTACAAAGAATCCAAAATTATCTGAACTAATTTGGATAGAAAGAATACAAAAGGAACAGAAAAGCGCAGAACCCCCACCCTCTATAGTTGTCCCAACAAAAGTAGCAAAACTCAGTTTTAAAAAACATGTGGAGGATGTTCTAAAGGAAGTATTGCAACTGAGCACATCAGACTCAGTCGATCCAACAATAGGTTTTATGGAGCTAGGAATGGACTCACTGGCTGCAGTAGAATTTTCAGATAAACTCCAAGATCTGCTTGGATCAGAGTATGATATTTCACCAACAATTGCATTCGATTTCTCAAATGTAAATGCCCTGGTTACATACATAGAGAAAATTGCGCCAGAAACAGAGGAACATGATGAGCGGATCACTGCAGCAGCACAATATGACTTCCAACTGATTGTAGAAGAAACTGTTGTAGATGTGTTAGATCTGCAAAATAGGAGTGAAATAGATCATAGCTTGGGTTTCATGGAAATGGGGATGGACTCTTTGCGAGCAGTAGAGTTTTCAGACAAGCTGCAAGATAGACTTGGTAGCGATTTCGATATTTCACCAACCATTGCTTTTGATTTTCCTAACACTTCTGTTGTGGTGGCATACTTGCAGTCGCAGCACAAGTTACCTTCTGCAGGTCAGTATTTGGAGATTGAACCTGTTGATGAGGCCCTTAAAGAAACGGTTTCATTGTGCGTTACTGGAATAGCAACTCTTCTGCCATGCGATTCATTCGGTCCATCTGGTTTATTCACAACTCTAGTAAAAGGAACAGATTGC
The DNA here is from genome assembly GCA_030248155.1 of Sabatieria punctata. Lineage (NCBI taxonomy): Eukaryota > Metazoa > Nematoda > Chromadorea > Araeolaimida > Comesomatidae > Sabatieria > Sabatieria punctata. The sequence continues at coordinate 85,826 of JASANB010000625.1, read as the reverse complement.
TCAATACCAATACCGACTTCAAGATGGGACAATTCTTACTTCTACAGTCCGAATCCAGATGCACCAAATAAAATGTACATAAACAAATCTGCCTTTGTCAACAAAGATCTCAGCTTATTTGACAGTTGGTTCTTTAACATTAGTCCAAGAGAAGCAAAATACATGGATCCACAGCAAAGACTGCTTTTGCAAACTGTCTGGCATGTCTTTGAGAACAGCAACATAACAGTTAACGAGGGATCCCAGACAGACATTGGAATATTCGTGGGGTGTCAAGTGGCTGAATACTCAGAGTTGCTTCAGGGTCTGGATACAATAGATCCTTTCCTGTCCACAGGCTCAAGCACAAGTGTGCTCAGTGGCAGAGTTGCTTACTTCTTTGGCATGCAGGGCAGCACTATGACAGTTAATACTGCTTGTTCATCATCTCTTGTAGCAGTTCACCTTGCAATGCAAGATCTCAAATCTACTGGCACAGCAGCTGTTGTTGCTGGTGTTGAATTCATGATTTCACCATATGGCTTAGTGTTGCGATGTCAGGGACGCATGTTGTCCCAAGACGCTCACTGCAAAACATTTGACAGAGATGCTGATGGTTATCTCAGAGGTGAAGGCTGTGGTGCTGTGCTCCTTCAAAAAGTAGCTACACTGTCTGACATGACCTTAGCTGTAGTCAATAATACAGCTGTGAATCAAGACGGCAGAAGCAGTGGGCTAACAGCACCAAATGGTGCAGCTCAGGAGCAGTTACTTGTAGAAATGTTCAAGAAGCGTACCGCAGGAACCCTGCTAGGCCACACAGAATGTCATGGAACAGGAACTTCTCTAGGAGACCCTATCGAAGTTAACTCCCTGAGCAGATCACTGAAACTAACAAAAGCTAATGGAGTAAGGTTAGCAATTGGAACCATCAAAAGTAACATGGGACACTGTGAAGGAGCGGCAGGAATAGCAGGATTCTCAAAGCTGATTTTGAGTCTCGCAAATGAGTATGTTTTCAAACACAGGAACTGGTGTCAACTCAACAAGAATATGGGTGAATTTAAAACAATATCAACCCAAATTCCCATTGAAGGCTACAAATGGATAGATAACCCTCATGGATCACAAAACTCCTTTGGTATCAGTGGAACAAATGTTTGCGCATATGTTAGTAGTGGTTTTGAGCAATTGTACAGCTTTGTGAAGCCATGTGTGCAGCCATCCTACATACTGCCACTATCCGCAAAAACAAACACTTCTCTGATAAAACTGTCTAATCATTGGCAGTCTTTCTTACTATCACCCTACTGTGACCCTCTTTCACAATATCTATACACTGTCAGCTGCTACAGACCACACATGCGTCATAGAGCAGCTGTAGTTGCAGACAGTAGAGAACAGTTAAGTAAAAAACTAAGTTCACTACTTCCTACTGAAAAAGGCAACATATCATCCATATGTGTTTTGTTTACTGGACAAGGAGTTGAGCACTTACACATGGCCAAATCGTTGTTTGAATCGAATTCTGACTTCAAGGCTTTTGCTGATCAATGTGCTCAAGATCTAAACCAGCATTGCCGCACTACAATCATACCTACTGTATATTGTGATTTGTACCACAGAAAATCTGTTTCTGAGGCTGCTAAAGAAATGCAAAGAACAGAGATGGTTCAGACAACACTCTTCTGGTTACAGATGTCCTTATACAAACTGTGGCATAATTTTGGAATCACTCCCACAAGCGCAATAGGTCACAGTGTTGGTGAAGTAGCTGCTCAAGCTGCTGCAGGAGTGCTTAATTATGAAGACTCATTAAAGCTTATCACACTGCGCGGTAAAGCCATGGAATGCTCATCTAGAGGTTCAATGGTTGCATGCAACATGAATACTGATTTTGCGCAAAACTTCATAAAATCGTGCAATTTTGCATGCTACATTTCTGTTGAAAACAGTAAAACACAAACTGTGTTTTCTATATTACCTGATGACACACCAGGTCTTATAAGCGCATGCCAAGAGCTAAGTTTACAACCAAAAATCGTTAATTCTAATTATGCTTTCCATTCACCTATAATGAAAGAATCTGCAACTGTTCTCAAAGAGATGTTGACTGAGCATGACATACAGTATTCTGCTCCCAACTTCAGCATATATGCAAACACAACTGGTAAATCGATCCAGTATATGCATCATAACTACTGGAGTGACCATATCCAACAGTCTGTGAAATTTAAAGACTGCATACAGTCAGCCATTGAAGATGGAATGAATTGTTTCCTTGAAATAGGGCCTCACCCTGTTCTCCTAAACATAGCTTCATCAACATTTTTATCTTATGATATATCTGTTATGTCAGTACCATCACTTCACCGAAGGACCATTGACATGACATGCATATTTGAGGGTTTAGCACTTTTCCACTGCTGTAGAGCTGATGTACAATGGTCAAAAGTGTTCTCAGCTATCATGCCTAGATATGTAAACAGGTCACTAATCCCTCAATATCAGTTTGATGAACAAAAACATTGGATTCAAACTAAGAAAGTCGATGCTATTGCTCCAGTAGAAGCATCTCAAGTGTGTGATATACACATCTTACTGGGTAGACGTGTTCTCTTAGCTGACACTAAGAAATACTGTTTTGAAAACAAGATATCATTAACTTATCCATCTTTAGCATTCCTTTCAGATCATAGGATTTTAGGCTCATGCATGTTTCCTGCATCTGCATTTATTGAGCTTATGTGTGCAGCTGTCAAAGAGATAACACAGACAACCACACTTTCTATAGAAATGCGTAACTTCAGAGTTACCACACCACTAACGCTAGATCAATCAACTGTGAAACTAATGCAGATATGGGCTGAAGCCCAAACAGATGGCTCATACAAAATCGATGTGTACACAATGCAAAAAGATATTTGGGTTTTGCATGCAAGTAGCAAAATTGCTGATCTTTCTCATTTAAATGATACCTTCAAAGAGAACACTGTCAAATTTCATCCGAGTTTATTTGAGAAAGCTAATGCATACTCAATTTTGAACTCAGTTGGTCTGAATTATGGTCCTACTTTCCAAACAATAGCACAAGTTTCAAGTGGGTGGCTAGAGGCTAGTGCAACCGTTAGCATAACTACCAACTATGCTGAACAGTTTGTGCTACATCCTGGCCTTCTAGATGGAGTCTTCCAAACGAATTTCTTCTCTGTACTTTCTCAAGCGGAAAAGGGAGGCAAAAGCCAGGGTACTGTAGTGTTTGCTATTCATAAACTCAAGCTACAACTGACTAAACCAGTAACTGAGTTGAATGTGTCTGCAGTAGCTACAATCACAGATGTTGGATCACAAAGCAAGATTTGTGCATGGAGCACAGACAATAGCAACACACTCATAATTGAAGGCTTTACAGCAATGCGTATTTCCAGTAGTCATGTTGACCTGCAGCATGATGGCATGCCTGTTGAGAAGTCATGTTTCTACAATCTGGTTTGGCAGCGATTAGTTCAAAGACCAAAACATTTGTCAGATGGAAAATCAGTTGCAGTAAAAGGAGATGGCAATTCTGGAGCCACGCTCTGCAACTTGTTGGAGGACAGAACCAATTTTCCTGCCGTATTCAATTGCCCTTGTCTTCCTATGCATCTGGAATGTGAGAAAACACTGTTCAGTTCCAGTGACTATAATGAGCTAAATATTCTCATTCCATTGTTACAAACCGGCAAGTATTTGATAAGGCAAGGATCTCCACATGAAGTTTATTTGCTCACTCACTACAATACTGAAAAATCAGTTACAGGTCTGCTCAGATGCTTAAGTGCTGAATTCAGCAAACTGGACACCCTTGTTTTGCTATCTGATCATTTAAGTGAGATTCCTCAAATAGTTATAAGTCCACCAGCATCTTACCATACCACAATAGCCATTAGAGCTCAATCAATTTATTTCGAAAAACTTCATCTCAATAATCACTGCATAGTGAAATCTATGAAACAGAGCAAAATCTGTAACAAGACTCTAAAGATAATCTCTGGTGGATGTCATGGAGTTGGACTTCAGATTGGCAGTTCGTTTTCAAGCAATGATCAAGATACCTTACTAGTGGGCAGAAAAGGGCTTACCACGATCCCTAACCTCAATGCTGCTGTGTGTGATGTAACTAAATCCACACATGTAATGACCTTATACTCACATACTGATACATTCGAAATTGATTTGTATCATGCAGCTGCAATACTGGATGACAAATTGAGCATGTTTGTCACACTCAGTTCACTAAAAACCGTCTTTGCGCCAAAGGCAACAGGTTGTATCAATCTCTTTGCTATTGGACAGGAATTTCAGCTATGCAAAATGATATTGTTCTCATCTTTGTCTACAGTCCTTGGTAATAGAGGCCAGGTAAATTATGGAGCTGCCAATGCATTCCTTAATGTGTATACAAATGTTGCCAACCAGCAAGGTCATCGACTGATATCTGTTTCATGGGGCAGCTTTGCAAAAGTAGGCATGGCATCACAACTCTCAGATAGTTTAGCTAGCATTGGCATGTATCCAATAGATACAGAAGAAGGCATACAACTATTACACCACTTTGACTATTCATTTACATACTCCCAAATAGTATTTGCAAGAGCTGATTGGGAGCTGTTGCATGCTAAAAATTCACGCCTGGTAATGCTTCCTGAATTTCAAATCAAGGTGACCAAACTGGATGAAAAAGCAATGGAAACAGTAAAAGTTGAAAGACACAAACATGTAGGTTTTTATGATCTTGTTGAAACTGTAACTAAGGAAGTCCTTCAAATTGATGGCAGTGCTCACTTTGATCGATCTGTAGGATTCATGGAAATGGGAATGGACTCTCTAGGAGCAGTTGAATTTTCTGACCGACTGCAAGATCTCTTAGGTGACAGTTTTGAAATTGCTCCAACCATTGCATTTGATTGCCCAAGCATTCAGGATGTAGTTAAATATTTGGAGAAGAGTGAACAAAGCTTCATGAAGGAAGATAAAAGTGCCGATAACTACGAACATATTGTCAATCAGTTGATTAGAGATGTACTCCAAATTGATGAAGCAATTAAGATCGATCCTGACATGGGCTTTATGGAAATGGGCATGGATTCATTGGCGGCTGTTGAGTTTTCAGATAAGTTGCAAGATACTTTAGGGGATACATTTGAAATCGCTCCTACATTTGCATTCGATTTCCCATGTACACATGCTGCAGTACAGCACTTGCAAGCCATGGGTGTACCCAGTAAACAACAATTTAAACCTGAAATACTTGAAACTGTTCCAAAGGAAGCTAGAATAGAAGGGGTTACTGGAATTATTGCTGTTTCAAGCTCACTGCCTGGATGTCACAATGACAACAACAGCCTTGTTTCCATTTTCAGTCAAGGAAGAGACTGTGTTGTTTCAGTTCCAGAGAATAGATGGGATTCTACTTACTTCTTTGATTTAGATGTAAATGCTCCAAATAAGATGTACGTGAACAGATCAGCATTTTTGGTCAAAGATATTCGCTTCTTTGATCCACTCTTTTTCAATATCAGTCCAAGAGAAGCTAAATTCATGGATCCTCAACAACGCATTGTACTGCAAAATGTTTCCCATGCACTTGAGAATGCGCAGCTTGCTGATTCTGAGTTTAGTTGTGCTCAATCCGACGTCTATATTGGCTGCCAGGGCGTTGAATATGCTGAACTTCTGCCAGCTACCAATGAAATGGATGCATCGTTTGCAACAGGTATAAGCATCAGTGCATTGAGTGGCAGAGTAGCATACTTCTTTGGTATGCAGGGTAGCACATTGACAGTTAATACTGCATGTTCTTCATCTTTGGTTGCATTGCACTTAGCACTTCGAGAGGGACAAAATACAGTTGACTCTTCAGCCATAGTAGCCGGTGTCGACCTTATGGTTTCGCCATCTGGAATGGTGGTTAGATGTAAAAACCGAGTTTTGTCAACTGAGTGTCACTGCAAAACGTTTGATCAATCTGGAGATGGATATGTTCGTGGAGAAGGCTGTGGTGTTGTAATAATCAAGAAAGTGATGAATCCTGAAATTCCAACCAGTGTACTTGCCTTACCACTCTCAACTGCTGTTAACCAGGATGGCAGGAGCAGTGGTTTCACTGCGCCAAACAGTGTTGCTCAAGAGAATCTACTTCTAACTGTTATACAGGACAAACTATATCAAAATGAAAGTGGAATTGGTTATATGGAAACACATGGGACTGGCACCTCACTAGGAGACCCTATCGAAGTTAATGCAATCAGCAGAGTAATCAAGCAGACCAAGCTACCTGGTAAACAGCTGACCCTAGGTACTGTCAAGGTGAACATGGGTCATTGTGAGGGAGCAGCAGGTGTGGCGGGTATACTAAAAATGACAAGTAGCTTGAAAGTAAGAACAAAATTCAAGCACAGAAATTGGGCAATCATGAATCGAAGTATAATTGGATTCCAGTCCATGCCTGCCATGATTCCTCATGAAGCATACAGGTGGGATGTAGACTTGTCTGGTACCATTAGTTCATTTGGAATCAGTGGAACAAATGCAGCAAGTTTATTCAAGTCAGTCAGTCCAGGCTTTCCAAAAGAATGTGCTGTATCAGTGAAATCCTGCTATTGCCTACCATTATCGGCCAAATCGAAGACGGCACTGGAGAAGTTGATTTCACAATGGCGTCAGATACTCAGTTCTGAGCCAACAGTTGAAAAACTATCTGTGCTTATCAGTCAGTCAACATCTAAGGCAAAACACAGACATAGATGTGCAGCTAGTGGCAAGAATGCTACTGAACTTCTGGATTCATTGAGAATCTCAGCAGTTCCAACTTCAAAATTGCGTAATACATGTTTCTTGTTTGCTGGGCAAGGAGTACAGTACCTAAACATGGGCAGGCAGTTGTGCGATGATGAGACTGAGTTTGAAAGCTTACTCCTTAATGTTGATTCACATATTAAGTGTGAAGATTCGGCAATGAATTACCAAACAACTGTATTCACAGACAACAGCATGATTGATGGAGAAAGAAATTCTAGGTTACATCTAACAGTAATTGGCCAGCCGATGATATTCGTGCTACAGACAGCTCTGGCTATGTATTGGAAAGGTTTGGGAGTAGAAGCTAGCTGCTGTATTGGTCATAGTCTTGGAGAGGTAGCTGCAGCCTCTTTTGCTGGAATGCTAGACATACAATCAGCTACAAAGTTGGTCATACATCGAGCCAGAGCAATGGAAAGGACAGAACAAGGAACTATGATAGCAGCTGTCATTCCAAAGGACAAAGCTCAGTGCATTGCTGATGCATTTAGCTTTGACTGCTTCTTAGCTGTTGAAAACAGTCCACAGCAAGTAGTGTTTGGGACAAAGCATGTCTGTGGAGATGAATTGGTTCAGTCTGGCAAGGAAATCGGATGGAAAATGAAACAAGTACAGAGCAAGTATGCCTTCCACACTCCATTAATGCATAAAGCAGCAGAAGAAATGATGACATGGCTGTCAACCATTGAATTTTCATCCCCTACATTAGCAATGTATTCAAACCTTGGCGGTGCTCTATTACAAGAGATGACCAGTGAATACTGGTCTTCACAAGTTCTACATAAAGCTGAGTTCGATAAGTCAGTAGTGAGAGCACTTGACTCTGGTGTGGACAGCTTTTTGGAATTGGGTCCACAACAGATATTCATCAACATTGTTCGTGACAATCTTCAAGGCAGATTGTCTATTGAAACGCTCCCAACGCTCGATCGCCAGTTGAATGACTCTGTAGTTCTTATGCAAACAATCGCCAAAACGTTTACATTGGGTGTAGATTTGAAATGGCACAAAATATATCCTGATAGACCTAGTTGTTCATATCCCAATGAGCTACCACTGTATCAGTTTGATGAGGAGAGTTGTTGGATAGAAGCAAAAGTGGTTGATCTGCCAGTTCGCTCAGTTATGCCTGAACCAAAGCCTGATCTGAACGAACCCAAACTTGCTTACTGTCTGTATTGGTCAGTTCTTGAAAATACATCTGAAGTTGTTGCTGCATCTGAACAAGACCTAAATAACCAGCCATACAGTGCTACCATAGTCAAAAACTCGATGTGGCCTATTACCTTGAGATTGAATAATTTGGGAGTCCTGCCTGACCTGCATACATTTGACTCATTCATCCATTATCAAACCCAGCAATCGAATTCCGTTCCTCAAGAACTCTGCCCACTAATTCAGTCAGGAAAAGCATTGCTTAAACACAGCAAGCCTCATAAATTCCTATATGTTATGTGCAATAACTTCATATCATTCTCATGTTCTGTAATCTCTGTTTCTGTAGGCTTCCTTAGGTGCTTGGCAAATGAAGCTCCTAAAACTGCAGTGAATAGTTTCATTACAAATCACAAACTAAATATTTCTAATGCCGAAAACTGGTCTCATGAAGCTAATGAAGCATTGACATGCTATTTGAACGGCAATATCTATGGATTAAGAGTAGTTAATTTAAGATCAATTGCTTACAAACTGAATCAGTACACTACAGCTGACTCTGATTTCTCTATCATAACAGGTGGATTAACAGGACTTGGACTTGCGGCTGCAAAGCATGATATTGAGCAAAACTACAACATGCTATTGCTTGGTAGGCGCCCTCCATCAGAAGCAATTGGTACATTCCTCGCTCAAACACGTCATAGTGGAACTGCAGCACTAACCACAGAATGTGATATAACAGATTCTCCACAGCTTGCCAATGTTTTCAATAGCCTATCTGTTGACCGAATACAAGTAACACATTCTGCTGGAGTACTGATGGACAAGTTGATTAATGGTCTATCAATTGAATTACTTCAAACAGTAATGCACCCTAAGAGTTTTGGCACTCTGCTGTGCTATTTACTGTCAATGTCTAGGAATTGTGGGCAATTGGTATGCTTCTCTTCAATGACAAGTGTGGTGGGAAACCGAGGCCAAGCTAACTATGGTGCAGCAAATGCATTCCTTGATACATTCAGTGCCACAGCAGTGCACAGTGGCTATCGCACACTGTCCATTAGTTGGGGTAACTGGGGTGAGGTTGGCTTTGCTGCTGGTCTTACAAGTTCACTGGCCTCTCATGGAATGGTTGCTATGACAACTGAGGAGGGGCTAACTGGGCTTGAGTTCAGTCATAACTTTGGTCTGACAGGCCATTTAGTGTACACCAAATCTGACTGGATGGTCATGGCACAAATCAATCCAAATGTTGCTCAGCTGAGTAAAATGCTTGTATCAATTGAAACAGGAGCCAAAGAGCATGAAATTTCAAAGGAACAACCTGTGCAATCTGCAGAACAAAAACCACTGGAAATAAAGCCTAAAACAAAGCAATTTGATTCCCTGAGATTTGTAATAGACTTGATTAAAGATGTGCTAGATATTGATCCCAAAGTTCATCTAGACTTGGATACCGGTTTTATGGAATTAGGTATGGAAAGTCTGACAGCTGTTGAGTTTGCAGAGCGATTGCAGGAATTTGTAGGTGAACAAATAGAGATTCCCATCACTGTTGCATTTGATTACCCTACTGTTGAAGCAGTTGTAAATTTCCTCACTACAATTGCCTCAGCTGATGAAGATGTTGAAAAGCCAAAAGAAGTTGAAAAACCGATTCAAATGATTAGGATGCAGTGTGATGTATCTATCATTTCAATCTCATCTGTACTGCCATATGACTGCACAGATGAGGATTCTCTTTATGCTCATTTCCTGCAAACCAAAGATGGAATAGTCAGCATACCCAAACTGCGATGGAACACAGAACTGTTCTATGATCCAAACAAAACTTCGCCAGACAAAATGTATGTTGCAAAAGCTGGCTTCCTTGAGAAGGATATAAGTCTTTTTGATTGTACATTCTTCAGTATCAGTCCAAGGGAAGCAAAATTCATGGACCCACAACAGCGATTATTGTTACAGACAATTCAGCATGGATTAGAGAATGCAAGAATAAATAACCCTAATCTGGTACAGAGGGATACTGCAGTGTTTATTGGAAATGTTGGAGTTGAGTACACAGAACTGATGAAGAGTCAGGATGTATTAGACCCATTCTTTGCTACTGGAGCCAATACAAGCGTGCTCAGTGGCAGAGTGGCATACTGTTTTGGAATGCAAGGAAGTACAATGACAATTAATACTGCTTGTTCCTCCTCACTTGTTGCTTTGAATATCGCACAGAATGAACTTAAAGACTCTGATGTGCCAACAGCTACTGCACTTGTAGCTGGAGTGGACCTAATGATTTCACCATTTGGTATGATTGTCCGCTGCAAGAATAAAGCGTTTGCACCAGATGCACATTGCAAAACATTTAGCAATGATGCAGATGGATATATACGAGGTGAAGGCTGTGGAGTATTCTTTATCCAGAACACTTTGCCAACTGAAAACCTCACACAACCACATGGCACTGTAATAAAGACAATTGTAAATCAAGATGGTAGAAGCAGTGGACTGACTGCTCCAAACAGCTTGGCCCAAGAAGCTCTGATCAAAACAGTGCTGAAACAGTGCAATTATTCTATAGGCCATGTAGAATGTCATGGTACTGGGACCTCCTTAGGTGACCCAATTGAAGTCAATGCTCTAACCAGAGCTTTTACAGAAGCAAATGCTATAAGCAATGAGCTCTTCTTAGGAGCATCAAAAGTAAACATGGGGCACTGTGAAGGAACAGCAGGAGCTGTAGGACTATTGAAAATCCTTTTGTCGCTCAAGCATGAGTACATGTTTGCACATAGGAATTGGTCTGTCCTCAATGTTGCAATAGATGGAATGACGAAGTCATCTGCTTTGCTTGCAATACAAGGATGCGAATGGAACACCAATCTTTCGAGCACAGTTAGCTCATTTGGAATCAGTGGTACCAACTCGTGTGCTTTGGTTATGCAAGCAAACAAGCCAATGAACCATGCAGCTACAAAAATGCCAGCATATTTGCTACCTTTGTCAGCAAAGTCAATTATATCCTTGAAAGCCTTAGTAAAATCTTGGTACAGCACCCTAAGAACCAACAACAGTTGTGTTTTCAATCTGACACAGTTTGCTGCTATCAGCAGAGCACACATGCGCTTCAGAACTGCGTTTGTTGGCCAAAGCAGAGCTGAACTTTTGCTCAAAATGTCAGAATCTGTTGAACCAAAGGAACCAATGAATAAATTATGTTATTTGTTTGCTGGACAAGGAGTTGAATATGTTAGCATGGCAAAGGAGCTCATTGAGCATCAGCCAATGGTTAGGGATCTCATGATCAATCTCTTTAATGAAGCTATGCTTGTAGAAGAAGGCTGCTGTCTTCAAGAACTCATTTATCCAGAATCATATGATGTGGATGACTGCCTTAGAACGTTAACACAAGCAAGATATCACCAACCTGCTCTATTCTGTCTTGAATATTCACTTGCTGTCCTCTGGCAGCAGTGGGGGCTCCAACCGTCCTGCTTGGTTGGACACAGTTTAGGTGAAACTGCTGCAGCAGCTGTTGCTGGATTTCTTTCACCAACAGACGCACTCAGACTTGCCATATGGCGAGGCTTCTATATGCAATCTGTCAAAGGCCACAGGTTAATAGTGAACGCATCTTCTAATACTGCTGTTGACTTTATTTCTAGAATGAGAACTCCAGGTTGTCAAAGCTGGCTTTCAGTTGCCAATAGTCCCATCCAATGTGTTATTTCTTGCACAGATTACTATTCAAACAAATTCGTATCATGTCTGTCAGAGTTGGGAATCAAAACACGCATGCAGCATCAAGGTTATGCTGTTCACTGTCCACTTATGCACGGTGCAGCTAATGAGCTATATGAAAAACTTTTACCAGTAAGATTTGCACCATCAGTTGCTGGTTTCATAGCAAACAATGGCTCCCTTGTAACTGAGATTAGTGCAGAGTATTGGAGGAATCAGTTGACACACTGTGTAAACTTCCAAGAAAAAGTAAACACAGCTTTGAAAGAGAATGTTGACATATTCTTGGAACTGACATCTCATCCAGTACTCACACAATTGGTCAACCAAAATCTGCCATCTAATCATAACATAGCAACTTTTACATCACTTGACAAACGAAACTTTGACCATGAAGCACTTTACACTGCTACTGCCCAACTATATGTGAGGGGACAGCATGTGGAGTTTGACAAAATTTTCCATACTAAGGTTGCTTCACTGGAAGGAAGCATGCCCAATTACTGTTTTGAAGAGAGAAGTTACTGGATTGATACTTCTGGTACCCAGCCTGTTGCTGAAACTGTTATACAGACTTCTGACATATTTGAAGACAAAAAATTCGTGAACAACCTTTTGGGAGATATGGAATTCAGTCTTGGGGCAGACACATCAGATAACGTGTACTTTAGCAATACAATATTCTTGAATAAGAAAGGATTAGAATTCCTCAGTGATCATGTTGTAAATGCAAATGCCATAGTACCTGCAGCTGCATACATTGAGATAATTATGTCTGCAATGCAAGAGGTTGAGGAGTCCAAGGTAACAGATCTAGAGATAATTAAATTCTTTGTTCTTGAACCATTGCTTTTAACTGAGGAACAAGTTCTATTGCAGACAATAGTTGAACCTGCTGATGATGGATCATATGCTGTATCAATTCATAGCCGTAAAAAGGGGTCGAGAAAGTGGAATACACATTCAAAATGCCGAGTATCGATTGGCACACAGCCTATCAAAGTAAAATCCACCTACGATTATCAGAAAACACTTGATGCAACAGCATTATATGCCCTCTTTGAATCAGTGGGAATTAAGTATGGTTCAGCATTCCAGGTCATGTCCAATATTCAGTTAGGTTTGAACTCAGCCAAAGCCCAGTTAACTGTAGACAGCAAAAGTGCCAGATCATTTATTATGCATCCAGCGCTGCTTGATGGTGTTTTCCAATCTGTGATGGCAGCCTTGCTTTCAAACGATAATGCCAGACCAGCAGCAGCGATTGGGTGGGGTGCAGAGAGAGTAAGAGTAAGAATTTCAAAACCGCTTGCTGAGGCAGTGGTTTACTGTGAAACCCACAGTGCTACAGGTGGTTACAAGAGTTCATTGTTGGTAACCGATGATGAAAACAAGCCAATTATGGAAATTCAAAACTACATGGTGCGGTTTATAGAGAAAGATGACACTACTAAGGCTGAGTCTGCTAACAAAATGAACTTATTCTCTACATTCTGGTACAAGACAGCCATTTCTCAGGTTGTTGTTACCCATTCTCCATACTCAGTGTGTGCATCAGATAGAAAAAATCTACATCATGGCATCACTGAATTTTTATCATTACATTTTGAAACTATTCTACATAATCTCAACATCCTCAAATCATCATTCTTGCATCGAACCAATGAGTCAATCAGTAGCATAGTCTATTCCACCAATAATCGTCTGCAACCTGTATTCCATGACCTCTTACATCTCTACCAAATAGTGAAAGTTCTGATAAAAAGATCGGAGTCTGTTGGGCTGTCTGTTCTCCAATGTACAGATCAGAACATGCCAAATTTATTCACTGAAAGTAACATTTCTGGAATCTCTGGATTCCTTAGATGTGTTGCCTCTGAGAGTGCAAAAATTACCCTCAGCTCAATTCTGATTACAAATGCCATAAGTGCAAGTAATTTGTCGAGTTGTCACGAAATTAGCACAACTGAGAGTCTATTTTACACTAAACAGCAACTGTATGCACTTCGTGTATTGCCAACTGTGAATATTCATAAAAAACCAAACGCTTTAGCACTGAAATACAGTCAAAGGAAAGTCAACATTGTGACTGGCGGTTTAACTGGATTAGGCTTGGCAACAGCTCAATTTATGAGCAAGGAACAGCCTACTGCAATAGTCCTGCTTGGTAGACGTGGTCCTGATACGGTTTGTCAACAGTTTCTGTCACAAGCACGCAAACAAGTGCTGACTGTTTCCACTGCATCCAACGATATCAGCAATCTATGCAGTTCATATTCTTTCGTTAACCATCTTACTGAAACACTTAGTTTGTATCACTCAGCTGGTGTTCTAGGAGACAAGTTCATTACAGATATGAGTTTACAACTTATACAGCAAGTATTCACTCCAAAGCTTATTGGTGCAGTCAATCTTCTACTACTAACAAATAATTATTGCACAAATGAAACGATACTATATTCATCGATAGCAAGCGTGATAGGAAACCGAGGCCAGAGCAACTACGGCGCAGCAAACTGTGCAATGGATTCACTGGGCCATTTTAGTAGCTCTACAGGACGCATTGTCATGAGTATGAGTTGGGGCAATTGGGCTGATGCAGGATGGGGAAGCTCACTTGAAGTTGGTGCAGGTGTTAAGCTCAATGAACTACTAGCATCTTATGGAATGATCCCTATTAAAAGTCATGATGCCTTATCAAGCCTAGCCTCTTTGACTAAACCAATGCAAGGTCATGCAATCTGTGCTAAGGTTGACTGGAATAAGATAGAAACAGGGAACCCACGTTTACACAATCTGATTGAATTCTTACTACTTAAACGGTCAGAGCAGAAAACAGAAGAGCCAGTTTTAAGAAAGGTCAAAGAAAGAAAATCTGTATTAACGGCTATGCCAAAGGTCATAGAACAGGTGCTTTCTGAAGTTTTGCATTTAAGCAAATCTGAACCAATTGATCGCTACACTGGGTTCATGGATATGGGAATGGACTCTATAACAGCCATTGAATTTGCAGAGAAACTGCAAAAATTGCTGGGCAGTAACTATGAAATCCCTCCTACTCTTGCTTTTGACTATCCTACCCTATCCAGTATGGTGGATTATCTTTCACAGTTTGTTGAAACAAGACAACCTGAAGACAAAACAGCAATACCTGGTCCTGAGCTATCTGTTGTTCACACAGTCAAGAACAGATTACAACAAATCATTGCAACATCATGTTGCTTGCCTGATAATGTCCAAAACAGTTATCAGTTAGGGGCGATTCTGAAAGCAAACAAAGATTGCATTGCGCCAATTCCAGCCAGTAGATGGGACTCAGCATCATTTTACGATGCAGATACTGATCGCGCAGATAAAATGTATGTAGACAGGTCAGCATTCATCACTAAACACATCAGTTTATTTGATGCTGCATTTTTCAACATAAGTCCAAAGGAGGCTAAATACATGGATCCCCAGCAGAGACTGCTGCTGCAGACATCATGGCATGGATTAGAAGTTGCACTAATCAACAACAGCTTGCTTAATTATTCTAATATGGGCGTGTTTGTAGGCAGTGTAGCTGTAGAGTACACTGAGCTACTCCAAGGAGAAGGCACCTTTGACCTATCTTTTGCAACAGGCTCAAGCCCTAGTGTGATCAGTGGTAGAGTTGCTTATTTCTATGGCATGCAGGGTAGCACAATGTCAATAAACACAGCGTGCTCATCATCATTAGTAGCATTAAATGTCGCATATAATGAACTGCTTACTGATCAGGATGATCGGTCTGCTCTAGTAGCAGGTGTGGACTTGATGGTTTCACCATTTGGTCTGATAATTAGATGCAGAGGCAAAGCTATGTCTCCCGATTGCCACTGCAAGACATTTGACAGACATGCCGATGGATTTATTAGAGGTGAAGGATGTGTAGTCTTTATACTAGAAAACCAAATGATTGAAAACAAATTAAGCAATTCATTTGGCCAAATAGTTAATTCTTCTGTAAATCAGGATGGCCGCAGCAGTGGTCTGACTGCTCCTAATGGTCCTGCACAGCAGGCACTCCTGACAAAAGTTCTTAAGTATAAACAAACCAATATAGGCTTCTCAGAGTGTCATGGTACTGGCACAGCTCTTGGCGACCCAATTGAGGTAAATGCTCTAACTAAGGTATTCAGTCTCACAAAGGCTGTCGATGGCACATTGAATATTGGATCAATCAAAGCTAACATGGGCCACTGTGAAGGAACTGCTGGTATCGTTGGTGCCTTAAAACTGAGTCTAGGCTTGAATCAAGGTTATATTTTCCCACACAGAAATTGGTCTGTGATTAATGCAGCTTTAGCAGACATGGTCAATCTACCTGCCTCCTTGCCAGTTGTTGGCGTCAAGAGTGCTTTTAGTGCTGGTACAGTTAGTTCATTCGGAATTAGTGGAACCAATGCTTGCACACTCCTACAAAAGTTTGAAAGCAGGGAAATTATTCCATGTAGATTTATGCCTTGGTGCATTCTTCCAATTTCTGCAAAATCACATGCTTCACTTGATTTGCTTCATGATGCCTGGATGACATGCTTGTCAGATATAATAATAAAGGATATTCCTCTACACTGTTTCACTACAGCTGCTGCTTTGTTCAGAAGCCCTCTTCGATACAGAAACTGTTTTGTAGCAGAAAATACACAAGAAATAATAGCCTCTCTTCAACAGAAACAAAATGTTAACTCAGTACAGCATCTAACACAACTCCTGTTTGCATTTGGTGGTCATGGTGCTCAGTATCTGGGCATGGGAAGGCAGATATTCGATACCGATGGTACTAGTTCACAAATGATAAGAAAACTGATTACTACTGTACAAAGCATAGATTCCAAATCTGTATTAGAACACGTTATCTTTCCAACAATTGAAGATAAAGTTGACGCATGGATGGCTTATGAAAAGGTCCCTGACACAACAGCATTTTCTGTGCAATATGTTGTTGCTAAGCTTTGGCAGCGTTGGGGAGTGGAACCTGATGGTCTATTTGGCCACAGTGTAGGTGAAACTGTGGCAGCTGCTGTGGCAGGTGTGGTGACAGCAGAAGAAGCTATTCAGATGCATACTTGGCGGTTTTACTGCATGCGTAAAGGCATTGGAAGAATGATTTCATTCAATCTGAATTCTGATCAGACACTGAAACTCACTGAGAAGCTTGCAGTAGCTGGGAAGAACAGCTGGTTGGCTGCCACAAACAGCCCAATCCAGTCTACAGTTTCTTGCAAAACTGAGTATAGCCTAGACATCTTACATGCAGCAGTTGAACTTGGAATCAAGGCTGTTCTCTTGAATGGTTCGTATGCGTCACATTGTCAACTAATGGCAGAAGCTGCTGAAGACTTCTACAGAAAAATAGAAAGCATCGATTTTAAAGAATCTCGTTTAGGATTCTTCTCTAATGTGCATGGACATCATGTGGCACATGTGAATGCAGAGTACTGGAGAACACATCTAACAAGCTGTGTCCGTTTCAAGGATATGGTATCAGCTGCAGTTGATGCCGGCATTGATGCTGTTCTTGAAATTACCCCACATCCAGTCCTGTCACAATTAATTTTACAAAACTTGTCAAATGATAACAATATGATTATGACAGCATCACTTAACAAGCGAGAACCTGACATGAAGCAACTGCTATCAGCAACTGCAGCATTGTACACATCTGGATTTAATGTTAACTGGGTAGAAATAATTGGAGATGATATCACATACTGTCCGCCACAAATACCAGACTATGTATTTAATGAACGAAGCTACTGGGTGACTGAGTCAACACAGTATGCCGTGAAATCTACCTTGTCTGTAGATGTGGGTGAATTTCCTGTACTTCTAGGCAAGCCAGTGAATATTGCATTACCAAATACCAGTTGTTATGAAAACATAATTTCTTTGACAATAGACAAACAAAGCTTCCTGCAGGACCATAGTATTCAAGGGATTTGCACATTCCCTGCCGCTGGCTATGTAGATATAATCGCTAGTGCAGTGAATCAAGTCAAAGACCAACAAACTGGCATCATGCAAATAGAAGATTTCATTGTTGTATCGCCTTTGTTAGTTGATATTAGCATGAAGTGCATTCAAACAGTAGTACATTGTACAGCAGAAAATGTATATGATGTACAGGTCTATGGCCTAATCTCTGAGGGTAATTGGCAGATGCATTCAACCTGCACAGCAAAGTTGCTAGCTATTGGACAAATGCCTAAACCTAAACTCCTTCATCGAACTATGCACAACAAGTGTGATACCACTCAAGCATATGATCTATTTAATAAGGTTGGTCTCAACTATGGTACATCATTCCAAGTAGTCACGCAAGTGCAATATGAGAAGAGAACTTCCGCAGCTAATGTGGTTGTACAAGAAGATAGAGAAGGCATTTTTTCAATTAACCCTATGCTTCTGGATGGCGTGTTGCAGACAATCTTCTTCAGCCTGCTGTCAGAGAAAGATTCACAAGAGACACGGGTAGCATTTGGAGCTAAATCGATCAAAATCGACCTATCTGCAATAAATAACTTGCACAGGGTCAGTGTATCAACTCAAACTCAAGCATCTTCAGAGGGGTTAGATAGCTACATAGAAGCAACAGATCTAAGTGGTAACTTGGCTGTTTGTATTGACAGTTTCAAAACACGTCCAACAAAACCTGTATCGCACAAGCCTATTGCAGTTCAACCTGTGATTGACACCTACAATTACAGCTTAATCTGGGAGAAGAGAACTGACTTTTCATTGACTAAAAGCATACTGGATGACTTCATTGCAATCAGTCTTCATAACTACAGTCAAAGTAAACCATCTACTCTTAATATAGACTTCCTCAATTTCCTTGCAAATGATATCCTTGAGCTAATTCAGCTGCCTGAGTTTCTCACTAATGTTTCATGCCTTATGTTGTCTGCTGACACAAGGAGAGCAAATTTGCTATGCAATCTGTTGTACCTGCTGCAGATTTCAAAAGTGCTCTTACAAACAGCTCTAAACTTGAACTTTTGGACAATATATCCCGCTGAGAGGTCTGCAAATTGTCAGTACCCACTTAGTGGCTTCCTGAAGTGCTTATCAGCATCAACCACAAGAGTCACAGTGAATTCTGCTGCAATTGAAGGATTGTCATTCCTTCATAAATTGAAAGAAACATCAGTTAGTCTTCAAATCTCAAGGAATTATGTCTTTGAACAGAAGCTTGTGCATCACACTGACTGTCATTTAAGCACTGTTCTGCTGCAGGCCCATCATGCTAATAGGTCATCCTGCAGCCTTGTTTCAGGCGGCTTTGGTGGTGTTGGCTTTGAAACCGGAAAATATTTGTGTGGCACAGATAGTACAGTGATGCTTTGTGCTAGAACTCAGCCAACTATGTCTTATCAGGAGCAAATTGACAACATGAGAGCATCACTCCTATATATAACTTTACTCCAACTGAATGTTACACAACCTGTGAGCTGGTCTGCAACCATACAGCACATAGACCGTTTTGTGGCGGATTTCTATCACTCTGCAGCAGTTTTGGATGATAAACGCATCAGCAACATCAGACTCAGTTCAGTTAAAACCGTTGTAGAACCTAAAGCTGTTGGGTCTTGTTTGGCTTATCTTACTTATCTTTCCTTTAGCTGTAATAAATTCATTATGTATTCTTCTGTCACTGGTATCCTTGGCAACCAGGGTCAATCAATATATGGTGCAGGAAATACAATGTTGGACACACTTTCTGGCATTATTGCTTCAAATGGCCGCCTCAGTTTGAGCATCAGCTGGGGTGCCTGGGCTAGTGTAGGCTTGGCCTCTTCTCTTGAACAATCATTCTCTGAATATGGTATGTATGCCTTTAACTTAAATGAGGAAAGTGCAGCATTTGAACAGGTATTTGGCCATATTGGGCACATAGTCTGTGCTAAGGCAGATTGGAATAGACTGATTGCCACAAGTTCACACTTGTTATCTCTCTTGGATCATCTTATTAAACAAGAAGTACTAGTCACACGGAAACAGCCTGAAATCCCAAGCGCTAAGATCCGAAAGACTGACTATGTGGAATTAGTTGAAAAGCTTACAGCTGACATTCTTGGCTTTGGGAAATCTGAATCAATTGATCATGCAATTGGTTTCATGGAGTTGGGAATGGATTCATTAGCAGCAGTTTCATTCGCCAGGCGTTTGCAAGAGAATCTGGGAAAAGAGTTCACCATTGCAAACACAGTTGCATTTGACTATCCAAGCATAAATGCTATTGTATCCTTTGTCATGAAGCAAGCAAAGGGGCAAGAAGTTTCCCTGACTCAAGCAATTGAAGAACCAGAGAAAACCATAGAAGAGATCTATGTTACCGGAATAGCTTGTTGTTTGCCAGGAAAATCAAGCAACATCCAGCAGTTTACGCAAATGCTAACTGAAGGAAAAGATTGTGTTACTTCTGCTCCATCTTGCCGCTGGAGTGAAACAGAAAGCATGGGAAGGGTTAAATGTGCTGTTCTTGATTGGAATATTAAAATGTTTGATGCTGCTTTCTTTAACGTAAGCCCCAGAGAGAGCAAATTCACAGATCCTCAGCAACGTTTATTACTTCAAACAACACTTCATGCATTGGAACACAGCAAAAAGAGATTAAATGAGATTACAGGCACAGATACAAGTGTGTTTGTTGGATTTATGGGAATAGAGTTTGCTGAGCTACTAAATCTCTACCCAGAGGTAGTATCATTCACTGCAACTGGGTCCAGTCCAAGTGTACTGAGCGGTAGAATTGCCTATTTCTATGGACTCCAAGGCAGCACAATGTCTGTAAACACTGCTTGCTCTTCCTCATTAGTTGCTATGCAGCTGGCACATCAGGAACTAGAAATGGGCAAAGCCAATAGAAAGTCTGCCATTGCAGCTGGGGTTGACCTTATGATTTCACCTTATGGAATGATTTTGCGTGAAAAAAGTCACATGTTCTCAACTGACTTCCACTGCCAATCATTCGATGACAATGCAGATGGCTTTGTAAGAGGAGAAGGTTGTGGTGTAGTTGTTATAGACAAAGCACCCATTTCCATGCCATTGGCTACAATTGTGTCAGCCATGGTAAATCAGGATGGCCGAAGTAGTGGAATCACAGCTCCAAACAGTGCTGCTCAAGAAACACTTTTAAGTAACATTCAGAGATCAACAAATAGGAAGTTTGGCTACTCTGAAACTCATGGAACTGGCACATCGCTAGGAGATCCAATTGAGGTTAATGCACTTATGAGGACTTACAGACAAACATCTGCAGCAGGTGCACGACCTGCAATCAGCACAGTAAAAGTAAATGTTGGACACTGTGAAGGAGCAGCAGGTGTAGCAGGATTCTTGAAACTTACAACTCAGCTCATTTGCACTTACATTGTGAGACACAGAAATTTTGCTGTTCTGAATAGAGGAATAACAGAATTGTATGAAACACAGGCTAGCATTCCTTTAGAAGGAATATCTTGGGATTCTGAATTGTTAGGCAGTGTCAGTTCGTTTGGGGTGAGTGGTACGAATGCCTGTGCTGCTGTGGAATTATATGCTGCTCAGTCTGTAACGAATTACATTGCTCGATCGTGTTATGTTATGCCACTAGCTGCCAAGTCAGCTAAATCGCTGATGAAAATGGTGGGTCAGTGGAAACAGTTCCTTGAAGAAAACCAAGACTATTTCAATTCTGCAATACGCAACATTTCGTACAGAAACAACTTCCGGCACAGAGTGGCTGTTGTGGGAGAAGATGCATGTGAAATAATCGGTCAATTAAAAATACCATCAGATAATCAGCATACCACTCTAGGCCTCTGTTTCACGATGTCTGGTCAAGGGAAAGACTACCTTGAAATCGGCAAAGAACTTTATGAAACAGTGCTACTTTTTAGTCAGCTAATTGACAACGTTTTTAATCTAGTTAGTCAACTTGACTTGTCTCTGGAGATAAACTCTGTGTTGTTCCCTAATTTACAAAGTTTACAGGAATCAGAAAGAGCATATAACCTGCTGAAAAGTCCACAGTATTCACAGCCTATACACGTGTGTCTTGAATTAGCTCTGGTATCTCTTTGGACACAGTGGGGTGTCGAACCACAGTGCTTTATTGGCCATAGTGTAGGTGAAGTTTCTGCTACTGCTGCAGCTGGTGCAATGTCAGACTTGGATGCTGTTAAACTTGCAGCATCCTATGGACATTTCATGGAAAACTCCAAGGGTGTCATGATGCAGCTGAACAACTCAAACAAAAATGCCTCTGAAATATGTAGAGCAATTCAGAACACAGGCTTTAGCTGTTGGCCAGCCATTCAGAACAGTTCAAATCAAATAATTATTGCATCAACCACAGGTGACTGGGAAAGTGTTTGCAAGCTAACTGTGGAACTCGGACTAAAAACAGAGGTTGTAAACTATAAGTACGCATACCACTGTCAAATAGCATCTCAAGTTGCTGAAGATCTGCATAATTCTTTGCATACCATTGAATTCAGCCAGCCACAGTACGATTTGTACTCAAATGGACGCTCCGTTAGTGCAATAACTTCAGGTTATTGGCGAGACCATGTAATAAACGAAAGAAACTTCACAAAATCGCTTGAACTTGCAGTAGACTCAAAAGTCAACACATTCCTTGAAGTAGGACCGCATCCAGTCCTGGTGCAGACAATGGATGAAAACACACAAAATTCTGCAAACATTTTGATGGTTGGAAGTTTGCATAAGTTGCAGCCTGATATGGTTATGATAATGAACACAGCTGCTCAGCTTTACTCAGCAGGATCAAATCTTGATTGGCGCCAGATAATTGATGCAAATAGTTCAGAAACAAAACATTTGTATAGTATTCCATACTATCCATTTAATGAAAATGAATATTGGATACCAGTTGTTCATACACAAGTACAGAAAACCCTGGAACCTAAGCCAAAACATGTATTGCTAGGTGTACAGCATGAAAAAACTGAATCTTCTATAGCTTTTCGCAATGTATTGTCATTGCAAAACCCTGAACTGTCATTCCTACTTGATCATCAAATAGCTCACAAATGCATATTCCCTGCAGCCGGTTACATCGAAATCATGTTTGCAGCTGCACAGTGTTTGTCGACTGAATATCAATCTGTTTATAGGCTGAAAGACTTCAGGGCACTAGGAATTCTAGAAATTCGGGAAAATGTTGAAATTGAAACTGTGATTGAAGCCTACCAAAACAAGAACCCGATAGTTTCAATTTTTAGTTTCAACAAATCAAATGTCAGGAGTATCCATGCAAAAGCAAAGTTATTGACAGAGCCAGAAGCGTTAAAAGAACTGAACATCCCTGATCTCAGCTGTGTCCTAGGCTCTTTTGACAAACAAGCAACATACACAATTTTCAATAAACTGTTGCTCCATTATGGAAAAACATTCCAAACGATTGATGAAGGAAAATACGCAGACATGCAGGCTGAAGTGTCACTCACACTGAGAGAAACGCCTTCAGCTGAGTTCATAATACACCCTGGACTTCTTGATGGTGTCTTCCAAACTGTCTTATTTACTCTACTCTCAAAGAACCTGACATCAAGTCCATCAGCCGTTTTCACAATTGACAGTGTAACATACACTAAGCTTGAGTCAATGACAAGCCTAATGGTGCATGCAAAAACTATTGAAGTCGGTAGCACTTTTAGAACAGAATTCATTGGTTCTACACATAGTGGGAAGGTGGTATTGCAAATAACTGGCTTTACATCACGTCCCATCTCAGTTGAACGAAGTTCAACTAAAGACACCACAGAACTTGCGAAGTTTGCATACAACAGGGTTTGGGCCAGAATCAGTAAAGCTTACACTAGCCTTCCATCGTTTGATAGTTGTTACTTCATTGAAACCATGCATTCAGTACCTGATGTGGCGGAATCGCTTTTGGTTTGCAAAAGTATGTGTGATCTTCAGAATATTCAAGCAATGACCAGCAAACCATTGTTTGTTTGCTTATATCCTAGCTGTGCTTCTTGCACTGAGGTTATGTTATTGCTGTCATCTCTCAGATTAGTCAAGCTTCTTCTGCACTGTGGCGTCACTGCTCATATGTGTATAATTGATCAAGTTGCACACAGTATTCAGCTTTCACCAGCCTTGGGGTTGCTGAAATCAGTACTTGCTGAATCTACAAAGCTATCGGTTACTTCTGTCAGTATCCTTGATTCCAATCTATCAGAACATTTAGCACAGCTCCATAACCTTATTGACAGTTCACAGCAGGAAGCAGTATGCTTACAACATAATTTAGTTTTTGTTGAAACACTCTATTGCTACATTGAATGTAAATTCAGGGAAAAACTTCAACTAGCCATTGGCAAACACAGTTTCTGCTTAATAACTGGTGGAGTATCAGGAATTGGTTTCGAATCTGCTCAGGTGCGCCTTGCTCATAACCAAAAGACTGTACTAATGAGCAGACGTATTGTGCCAAGTAGTCATTATCAACAAAAGATTGATGCCTATAGAGCTAAAGGAAGCTACATCCTCAGCGCACAGTTTGATGTAACAGTTCCACACTACTACTGCTTAATGTCTGCTCACATTGAGCACAACTCAATACAATTTGTGCATTCAGCAGCAGTCTTAGCAGATAAATTGATCAGCAGCCTCACACTTAATTCAGTGAGTTCTGTTGTGACACCAAAGGCCTTTGGTTCTGTTCTTGGGGTAGCAAACAATGCATCCTGTTCTGCGCATACAACTCTTTACAGTTCTTTAGCGAGTGTGCTAGGAAATAGGGGACAAGCAAACTATAGTGCAGCTAACACCTATGTAGATGTCTTAGCATCGACAGTAAAGTATGCAGGGCACTCAGTTGTTGCAATTAGCTGGGGCAATTGGGCTGAAATTGGCCTCGCAGCAGACTTTGAAACTGCACTTAAAGAGCACGGATTGAAAGCTTTAAGCCCTGAAGTAGGAAGAAACTGTATACAAGCGATTAAAGAATTATGCATGACAGGACATTTAGTTGTTCTTGATGTAGACTGGGTCATGCTTCTGAAGAAAAACCCCAGATATGGAACCATTCTAAAGCAATTCGCAATTTCAAGTGTCTCAGAAGAAACGGATGAAACTGGAGAAAAAGTTAGAATGTCTCTACGTGGGCCGCTAAGCCAATTGCAGTATGAAGAACTTATTGAGATTGTTGTGAAAGATGTGCTCCAACTGGACAAGACACACATGCTAGACAGGAGAGAAGGATTTATGGAGATGGGAATGGATTCATTGTTAGCAGTAGAATTCTCTGACAAACTGCAAGAACAACTGGGACCACTATTTGAAGTGTCAGCCACTGTAGCCTTCGATTATCCAACTTTGCCACAGTTAGCCGCCCATTTGTGCAGCCAGTCTGAACTGCTGCAGTCAATAGAACAGACTGATTATCCAGTTGAATTTACTCCCCTTTCAGACAGTCAGGTTACTGTGATCATTGAAAACACAGTGCGAAAAGTGCTACAGATTGACATAGTTGAAAATGTGAATCATCATGAAGGGTTCATGGAATTAGGCATGGACTCTTTATTGGCCGTTGAGTTTTCTGACTTGCTTCAAGAAGCATTTGCTGATCAACTTGAGATATCTACTACTATTGCCTTTGATCAGCCAACCATCGCCAAGCTGAGTTCTCACATAAGTCAGCAGTTATCTATGTTACCTTCACAGTCCAGTGAACTTGCACCACTCACAGCACAGACAAAGGAAAGCTTAGCTGAAATGGTTGAAATGATTCTTAGGGAAGTTCTGAATATTGATCAATCAGTGTTGCTAGATCATACTGATGGTTTTACAGAACTGGGAATGAGCTCATCAACAGCTATTCAGTTTGCTCATTGTCTCCAAGCTAAATTTGCATTCACAATACAATCAACAATTGCATATGACCATCCGACCATCAGAGATATTGTTTCCTACCTCTCAACCGTGCTTTATCAAAAATCAGCTGTTCCAATCAAGCAGCAACGAATTCATGCCCCAGAACAAGGTCAGCTTGCAATTTGCGTTTTGTCCACAGCTGGCATATTACCAGCCAATTGTGAAGACAAATTCAGTTTACAGGAAACGTTAGTTGCTGGTGGAGATTGCATTAATTATGTCCCAGAAACTAAAGGCTGGGACATGGAGTTGTTCTATGATCCTGATTTGGATGCACCAAATAAAATGTACATAAACAAAGCGGCATTCATACTTAGAGATATTGGTCTGTTCGATGCTCAATTCTTCAACATCAGTCCCCGAGAAGCAAGATACATGGATCCACAGCAACGACTGCTCATGCAAACAGTCTGGCATGCCTATGAGGATGCACAAGTAGACCCATACACAGCAGCAGGTACAAACACGGGAGTTTTTGTTGGTTGCATTGATATCGATTACCTTAACATTGTCAATGCAGCAGGTGTAGTTGACTCATTTTCTGCCACAGGCTCGAACACAAGTGTTCTGAGTGGTCGAGTTGCCTATTTCTTTGGCACACAAGGTAGCACAATGACCATAAACACTGCCTGTTCTTCCTCATTAATTGCCTTGCGCTTAGCTTACCAAGAACTAAATTCCATTAATAAACACAACGCAGCAGCCATAATTGCTGGTGTTGACTTGATGGTGTCGCCAATGAGCATTGTTCTGCGTTGTAAGGGTCGTGTGTTGTCTCCTGATAGTCACTGTAAAACCTTTGATCACTCAGCTGATGGATATGCCAGAGGTGAAGGTATTGCAGCTGCAATAGTTCAAAGCAAACTGGTTTCTGATGCTGGATCACATCATTTGGCAACTGTACAAGCTATTGAAGTAAATCAAGATGGCAGAAGCAGTGGTTTGACTGCACCGAATGGTGCAGCTCAGGAACAACTACTGTCAAATGTAATGACTATTTTGTACTCAAGTGGAGAGAAATACATAAAATATTGTGAAAGCCATGGGACTGGAACCTCACTTGGTGACCCAATTGAGGTGAATGCACTCGGAAGAGCAATCAAGAAATCTAAGATCTCTGGGTTCCAGTTGCATGTTGCTTCGATGAAAGCAACAATGGGCCATTTAGAGGCAACTGCAGGCATTGCAGGCTTCAATAGGTTACTACTAGCAATTCAAAGCAAGTATGTGTTCAAGCACAGAAACTTCTCAGTCTTAAATGAAACTATAACAGGCTTCTCAACCATGAACGCCAAACTACCAATTGAGGGATGCTCAATTGGGCAGAAAGCATTTGGAACTGTGAGCTCATTTGGAGTGAGTGGGACAAATGCTTCTGCTCTACTTCAGGGACCTCTTCTAGATCACCAGCCAATTCTAGGTATTCAGTCCGCACACCTGCTTGCGATTTCAGCAAAATCCATATTGTCTTTAGAAAAACTAGTTGAGAACTGGAAGCATGTTATACTCTCATCCAATCCTGTTGTATCTCTTGAATATTATTCTCAGATTTCTATAAACAGTCGATGCACACTGAGGTACAAAGTGGCGTTTACAGCTGCCGGTAAAGTTCAAATGGCTGCTAAGCTGTCTTCATTCTCAGCAATAGGTCACAGCTTCCACAACGTTGGAACCCCAGCTCTGCTTTTCACAGGTCAAGGATCAGAATACCTTCATATGGGAAGACAATTATATGACACAGACAGTAGCTTCCGAAAAGTTTTAGATGAACTGATTGATATCGTTGAAGCTACTGATGATAGATGTAATCTTAGGTCAACGCTGTTTCCAGATTTACACAACAAGCGCTATTCACATGAGTCTGATAACAAACTTCGCAGACTGCAGTTTGCACAGCCTGCCCATATCTGCATTGAATATGCAATAGCAGATCTCTGGATACGATGGGGCTTACAGCCAACTGAAGTTATGGGTCACAGTGTTGGAGAAATTGCAGCTGCTGCAGTGGCTGGCATTATGTCAAAAGAAAATGCTGCAAAGCTCTCGACGTTAAGAGGCTGGTTCATGGAGTTAGGCAAGGGTGTTATGCTTGTTCTGAATACTAGTGGAAATCTGACGAAAACTTTAGTGAGTGCAATAAACAGCGCTGGTACAAGTTGTTGGCTTGCAACCAGAAACAGCCCAGTTCAATCAGTAGTAGCCACAAAAACAAGCAATGCTTTATTTGTTAAGAAAACCTTGGCTGAACTTGGCACAAAGGTTCACATTGTGAACTTTAACTGTGCATCACATTGTCCAGTAATGGATCGATCAGCAGACTATTTTTCTGAGGCAATTTCCTCAATGAATTTCAACTCATCTGATTGTGGCTTCTACTCTAATCTGTTTGGTCATAAGATACACTCTGTTGATATTGAGTACTGGCGCAATCATCTAACAAGATGTGTCAACTTTGAAGAGTGTGTTCAGCACTGCATTGATTCTGGAAGTCAAAGCTTCCTTGAAATTGGACCACATCCGGTGCTACTCCAGCTTGTTACGCAGAACCAACCAGATAAGACACAGCTATTATTGTTGCAATCATTAAATAAAAGGATGCAAGATTACTCAAACATATTGGACTCTGTGGCGTCGCTTTATACTGCTGGATCTAACATACAGCTTCAGCGTGTAGTTGGCAATAACCCAAACTGGTGTCCTTTGAAGACACCATTCTACATTTTTGATGAACAGAAGTATTGGATAGAACTTGCTCCAACAGCAATGATAGCAGAAGACATAGTACACTCAAAAGTTTCAGTCAAACAACCTATTGGTACATCTGTACAACCTTGCCAAATGGTTTGGTGTAAAACTAGCGGTTCTAAACATCACATTATGTATGAACAAGATACCTACTTTACAATTATTGAATGCAAACAAGCATCTTGTGAAACAGATTCCCTTAGCCTATTGAATTTACTTGAGCTTACTGACTTTGGAAGATTCTTAACAAAGGTGACCGATCTAAGGATCATTTTTGAACAGACAGAAACCCTGAAACAGAGTTTGCACATAGTTCAGCTGAGCAAGATACTGCTTAAGTCGCCATCTCTGCCTCTTGTCTCACTGTTAGTTCAGCCACATATCGCAACTATAGCCAGAGAAGCAGTGGACCTCACAGGGTCACTGCTTACTGCTGTGTTGAAATGTGCCACTGCAGAAACACAGAAAATTGGAGTCAGAAGCATTTTAAGTGGGAGATGCGCTACCTTACCAAATCTGACCTGTTATCAGAATAAAACGCAACCACTGTTTACATCATTATTGTGCCTAGAAAGGCAAGCCTATATTCAACAAATTGTCTTTACCGATGAAATTAGGCAAAAGCGAACTATGATACCTAAGCAAATATCTGAGTGTTCTGTTAGAATAATATCTGGAGGACTATCAGGAGTAGGATTAGAAACGGCAAAGCATTTTGCAAAAACAGCTGCACAGGTCTTGCTCAGCAGGCGTGGACCAACTGGGGCAACCAGTCAAAACATTTCTTATTTAAGAGACAAAAACTGCACAATCACAGCACCATGCTGCGATGTTGGTGTAGCGAATGAAATAACTGCCGTGTTCAGACACAATGACAATGACTCACTTGCCTTTATTCACTCTGCAGTAGTCCTTCAAGACAAACTTCTCAGCAGTCTTGACTTGACATCATTGAAAACTGTGATGTCACCGAAGGTGCACGGTGGTATTTATTGTCAACAACTCTGTCAACTAAAGACCTGTCCTGAGTTTGTCATTTATTCATCTCTCACAAGTGTTTTAGGCAATCAAGGACAAACTTCATATGCAATGGCAAACGGAGCTCTTGATTCCTTAGCATATTGCGCTCAGCAAGCAGGCCAACCTGCACTCAGCATTAATTGGGGTAGTTGGGCACAAGCTGGACTTGCTGCACACATGCAGGCAGCATTTTCTGAATATGGAATTTATGGAATTCAGCCAGATGAAGGCATGGGGCTTTTGGATGAAGTATTAGATAACTGGTGCTCTGGTCAGGTTATATGTGTGAAAGCAAACTGGTCAAAATATGCAATTAAAAACCCACGCTTACAGTATACACTGCAGCTATTATTCCCAGTAGAAAAACAAGAAGTCATTCTACCAAAACTCACAATGGATGCAAAAGTATTTGAAACAGTCGATATTGATATGGCAAAAACTGTAGAAGAGATAGCTGTGCAGGTGCTTCATTGGGACAAAACAAAAACAGTTGACCATTCTGTTGGTTTTATGGAACTCGGGATGGATTCCTTAATGGCTGTTGAGTTTGCCCAACAACTGCAAAAGAAACTTGGTGATCATTACGAAATTCCCAACACAGTTGCTTTTGATTATCCCACCATTAAGTCAGTGGTGGACTATTTACAACATCAGTCAGCCACAAAAATAGTGCCAAGAAGACATAGACCAGATGACACCACAAAAATTCAACCTAAGACAGACATGGAATTGGATGCATTTATAACCGGACTCTCATGTTGCCTGCCACATGCTCAAACTTGGTCTGATCTGTCTGACATGTTACAATCAGGTGACGACTGCATTTCCAAAGTACCAGCCACACGATGGAAAGCATCTGGACTACACAAACCAACAGACACTGATAATTCCCAATATCTAAATAAAGCAGGTTTCTTAACAGAAGACATCAGCCTATTTGATAACCAATTTTTCAATATCAGTCACAGAGAAGCGAAATACATGGATCCACAACAGCGCATGCTACTGCAGTGTGTACATCATGCATGCGAGAGTAGCACAAAGCCAGTCGACTCATTTACTAATAGCAACACAGGAGTGTTCGTAGGCAGTGTTGCAGTTGAGTACGAAGATATGGTGACCAAAGTTGATCCATTCCTCACCACAGGAGTACACAGTAGTGTGCTCAGTGGTCGTATAGCGTATGTATTTGGCATGCAAGGAAGTACAATGACAGTAAACACAGCGTGTTCATCTTCCCTGGTGGCTTTCAATTTAGCACTGCAGGAGTTACAAATAGGCCAAGCACATTCTGCATTTGCCTCGGGTGTGGGACTAATGATTTCCCCAGTTGGTATGCTACTGCGTGCATCAAATAAAATGTTATCACCTGAATCGCATTGCAAGACATTTGATAGACATGCCGATGGCTATGTTAGAGGAGAAGGCTGTGGAGTAGTCTTGATTCAAAGCAGACAACTTAGCTCAAGTTCACCAAAAATCGCCCAAGTTATTTCAACTGCTCTCAACCAGGATGGAAGAAGTAGTGGACTGACTGCACCTAACAGTGCAGCACAAGAATCCTTACTAACACATGCATTTTTAGTGGCAAGTTCAAAAATTTCTGGAACCAAAAATATGTTATTTGGTTACATTGAAACTCATGGCACTGGAACAAGTCTGGGTGATCCTATTGAAGCGAACACTCTTGTCAATGTTCTCAAGCATACACAGCTGAATGGCAAGATGTTGTCATTTGGAACAATAAAGGCAAACTTAGGTCACTGTGAAGGTGGAGCTGGTATAGCTGGAGCACTGAAAAGCATAATATCTCTCAGGACACAGTACATTCAAAAACACAGGAACTATGCAGTACTGAATGCGAACATAAATTCTCTGGTTTCCATTCAATCAATGCTCCCGCTTCAGGGCTACAAATGGCATGAGAACATGTCAAGCTCTATCAGCTCATTTGGCTTTAGTGGTACCAACGCTTGTGCTACCATTCAGCATGCAGGAAATAATCTTCATTCTAATCATGATCACTTAAATAAATCTGCAATTGTTGTGTTGCCTCTTGCAGCCAAAACTGCAAATGCTCTTTCCTTGTTGACGAATAGGTGGTGTGCAACATTGAAAGATTGTGCATTTTATGTGCAACATCTGGCACAATCTGCTGCATGTTATCGTAGCCATTTCAAGTACAGAATCGCTGTTGTTGCAGATAATTGTAACACGTTGTATCAACAACTTTCAGAGGTTAAACTCCCTAAAACATTACCTCCATTCTGCAATAAGCTAGGCCTAATTTATACAGGTCAGGGTTCCGAATACCTTCACATGGGAAAAATGTTGTATGACACGAATAACTACTTCAGAAATATTTTGACTGAATTGTTCATGTTGGCTGATGCACACAATAACGAGTTATCCACCTCAATCATATACCCAAAACTTTCAGCAGAAAATGCTATCCATACTGCTTACAAGGCTAACCATCATCTTCATGATACCAAATACACTCAACTAATTCTGTTCTGTCTCCAGCATGCCTTGACAAAACTATGGCAGTCATGGGGTATTGAGACCACTGGTGTTCTGGGTCACAGTGCTGGAGAGTTGGCAGCTGTAACAGCCATAGGTTTTATATCATTAGATGATGCATTGAAACTTGTGGCTATTAGAGGACAGCTGATGTCAGAAAGTGAACCTGGTGTCATGATAGCTGTAGATGCCAACAGCATACTCACATCCCATTTCATACAACAGTCTTCTAGCATATCACTAGCAGCCGAAAACAGCGCGCAGCAATGTGTTTTGGCTGGAAACAGTTCTATGAGACAGTACCTGCTTCATACTGGTGCAGAGTTGCAGTGGCGACCTAGAATTGTAAATGCAAGATATGGCTTCCATACCAACCTGATGTTTGATGCTGCAAGTAAGCTATATAATGCAAATGATTTGCATTATTTCCAACAAGCCACTGTACCATTAATTTGCAACCTCACTGGTGCACCAATATGCTATATTGACAAGTCATACTGGTACCAACAAATGCTGTCTCCAGTTCAGTTCAGAAAAGCAACTGAAACAGCTTTGGCGACTATGGAAGGTTTCTTGGAGTTAGGTCCACATCCAGTGTTGTGCAATCTAGTACAGCAGAGCATAACCGATAAGAAACCAGTGGCCATACAAAGCTCACTGCATAAAAAATACTGTGATAACAATAACATGCTGCAGTCACTTGGAGTACTTTACACCCATGGAATGCAGGTAGATTGGCATAATGTGTACTCATACCAAATAGCAGAAGAAGTGAATATTCCACTGTACACTTTTGACATGCAGTCTTGTTGGATTACAGATGAAACTATGGATGCCACAGATTACCACAGGCAATTCGATGTATTGCATACATTGCTAGGAGCGCACATTGATCTTGCAGATCCATCACACCAGATTTTTGAAAACCTAATTTCAATGAAGAACAAAAATCAACAGTTCTTGTTAGACCACAAAGTGAACGATACTGCGTTGTTACCAGCTGCAGCATTTATAGAAATTATGCTCGCAGCAATCCGCCAGCAACGCTTATTCAGCACCGCTGTCATTGAGATGCAAAATTTCCGAGTAATAGCACCTTTATACCTAACTGAAATGGACAGAAAAGTGCAAACTTGGATCTCTCAGTGTTCTGAAGAAAACAGTTTTCTCATTTCAGTATACAGCACAGTTAGCAACAGAAGCGAATGGCAGCACCATGCAACTGCTAAACTCTCATTACTTCATGAACTTGGTCCCATACAGAAAATACCACTGTTGGAGGGTCCTAAGTCACACCTCTACCAATCATCGGTTTATCAGCTGTTCGCACATTATGGACTTAATTATGGACCACAGTTTCAAAGCATACAGTCAGTGGAGACATACTCAGCTTCAGTAGCTACCACTGTGCATGTGAATGAAGAACAATCAAAACAGTTCCTGCTTCACCCTGCCTTGTTGGATGGAATTCTGCAGAGTGTATTCTTTGCAGCACTAGCTCAGCATGGAGACAGTGCCCCTTGTGTTGCCTTTTCTATCAAGCGATTGCAGTTCAACTACAAAAATTCGCTCCACAACGTCACAGCCTCAGTTCAGGCTCATACAAAAGTTGGTAGTCTAGTAAGCAGAATAAATGTGTTCACAGATACTGAAACTCAACCAGTCATAACTATTGAAGATTTTGTTGCCTTACCATTCACAGCAACAAAAAGCAAAATACAAGAGACAGAAGTCGCAGGCTTGTATTCCTGCATTTGGAGCAAAACATCATATCCTACAATGGACACAAAACCATCACTACTACTCCTACTTCAAGGACAGTTTCAACAGTTCAGAGCGCCATATGAACGCACCCTAACAATCAGATGTAATGCAGTATCAACTTCTTCAACAAAAGCAAAGATGGAAAGACTGGTTATGTACTCTGTCACTGAAAGCCGAACCTCAACCTTCCTGGACATAATTTCCCTTGCCAGTACTTTGCTTAAGCAAAGCCAATCTAGCAATATTTGTATTCTTGACAATTACCAGCAATTATCTGCTGTTTCTGGGCTGCTGAAATGTGTTTGTGCTGAAAGCTCACATATTACCACCTACTATGCACAAACACTTGATATAACTTCACTGATTGATTTGACAACTTTCGAAACTGACTCAGGTTTCCACAATGTCAGATTTACCAAAGGGTTTTGGTCAGAAGAACAGCTATGGCTCAGTTCTATGGCATTAGAGATCACAAAATCTTCAGTACTTTATAAAACAGATATGAATATTGTTACTGGTGGTTTATCTGGAATTGGTTGGGAGTTTGGAAAATATTTATCCAGTAACAGCGCAGAACTCTTGCTAACTGGGAGACGACCGCCCACTGCAAGCTGTCAGGAGCTGTTTAACTACTCTCGATCCAATTACAACTGCACAAGGACAGCTTGCTCAAATATAACAGATGATAGCGATGTTTTCTCACTATTTCTTCACTCACAACCAATGATAGCTGATCTATACCACTCAGCTGCGTCTCTTGAAGACAAAATGCTGACCAACATCATGCTTTCTTCAATAAAAACCACAATGGAAGCAAAGGTGTATGGAGCAGCACTTGCTTGCTCAATACTGAAAAGTGGAACAACCACAAAAATTGTCTTGTTTTCTTCATTAGCAAGTATCATTGGCAATCGTGGGCAAAGTTCTTATGGAGCTGCAAACAGCTTGTTAGATTCGATGGCCAACCATTTTGGTCAAGCTGGCTGTAGCGTTTATAGCATGGCATGGGGAAATTGGGCAAATGCTGGCATGGCGGCTCAACTAAATCAAATGCTTGCAAGTGTAGGAATGATTCCCATTGACCCTGAAGAAGGCATAACTGCTCTTGACATAGGAACAAAAATGAATAAGTTTGGAATGTTGATTTTCACAAAAACCAAATGGGAGACTCTTATACAAACAAACCTAAGAATCAGAAGGTTTATAGAACCAGTTGTCAGCTCTATCGCACCAAGTGACAAAATCCCAGCTATGGTTCAAACACCTGAACTGGAACCTGTAAGAGTTACAGCATCACAAAGAACAGTAGCAGACTATCGCGCGCTTGTCACCAAAATTACAGCTGATGTACTGCAGATGGATATCAGTTCTATTGACAAATCCCTTGGATTTATGGAAATGGGAATGGAATCCTTGTCTGCAATAGAATTTGCTGACCATCTCCAAGATGCCCTTGGTGGCAACCTTGACATCCCATCTACTATTGCATTTGATTACCCTACTATTCAAGCCATAGCCGATTATCTACAGTCAAATGAAAAGTCAGTTACTGTTGATATTGCTGCAGTCTCAGGAGAAAAGAAGTTCCATTTCAGTGATATAATTAGGAAAGTTATTTCACAAGTCCTGGATACAGACGTTTCCAATATTGATGACTCAGTTGGCTTCCTGGATATGGGCTTTGAATCGTTGTCAGCTGTGGAATTTTCTGACAGACTACAGGATGAGCTTGGAGACGAATTTAGCATTCCATCTACTGTTGTCTTTGACTACCCCACTGTTCAGGCTATGGTGGCTTATCTGAATACTATTCAGCCTAGTGTAGCAGTAGCAGAACCAGTGCCGCCACAAATGCCACTTGAAATGCAAAAAATCGTAGAAACAGGTGTGCATGTATCAGGTGTATCATGCCTGCTCCCCAATACATCACTCGATGCTGCACAGCTAAGGAACATTCTGTATGATGGAAAAGACTGTGTGGTTCCAATTCCACCTGACAGATGGAATGCAGAAGCATATTTCGATAACGACCCAGACAAACCAAATAAAATGTACCTCAAAGCAGCAGCATTTGTAACAAAAAGTATTCGCCTGTTTGATCCACTGTTCTTCAACATAAGCCCAAAAGAAGCTAGGTACCTGGATCCTCAGCAAAGAATTCTGCTTGAAACAGTATGGCATGCTTTTGAAGATGCAAACGTGAATGAAAAACCTGTAACTGAATCGAATGTAGGTGTTTTAGTTGGCTGTCAAGGAGTGGAGTACTCTGAGCTTCTGCAGAATGCCAATATTCTTGATCCATCTTACATATCAGGGACTAGCACAAGCGTTCTAAGTGGAAGAGTTGCTTACTACTTCGGTTTACAGGGCAGCACTCTAACACTGAACACTGCTTGCTCATCTTCACTTGTTGCTGCAAGATTAGGTCATCAAGAGCTTACATCAGTTGTGAATACAAATGCATCTGTATTAGTAGCAGGAGTAGATTTCATGGTCTCGCCATTTGGCATGGTCATCAGATGTAAAAATAAGATGTTGTCTCCTGATGGTCACAGCAAAACGTTTGACAGAACAGCTGATGGTTATGCACGTGGTGAAGGCTGTGGAGTAATTATTATGCAAAAAATTCTGAGCAATGATTTGCTAAACCGTTCATTGGGCCGCATCAAGTCATCTGCCTCCAACCAGGATGGTCGCAGCTCTGGACTGATGGCACCAAACAGGATCGCCCAGGAGAAGCTTTTGACACAAGCTCTCAGTAAATCTATTCAAGATAAGTCATTGCTAGGCGTAATTGAAACACATGGAACAGGAACAGCACTTGGAGATCCAATTGAAGTTAATGGAGTTATCAGAGTTTTATCACAAACTAATCTAGCTTCTAGCAAAGTGTCCCTTGGTACAATGAAAGCTAACATGGGTCATTGTGAAGGAGCTGCTGGGATAGCTGGTTTTCTGAGGCTGTTGCTATCGATTGAAGGTAGATACAAATTCAGACACAGAAACTGGACTGTGATTAACCCTGCTATCACAGACATTTCCACTATATCTGGGTCTATACCCCTTGAAGGAGAGTGGTGGTTTGTTGATACAAGTGGCTCTGTTAGTTCCTTTGGAGTCAGTGGTACCAATGCATGTGTTATCCTGCAAATGGCTCTTCAAACAACTTTTGAACCACCTATACACCCATATCACATTTTGGCAATCTCAGCCAAGTCAATAGAAGGGCTGAGGAAGAATGTGACAACATGGTTAAAGACACTTCAACATACCACAGCCCCCTTGGGACTGTATGCACAGTCACAAGCCACATACAGGAGCCATTTCAGACAAAGAGCAGCATTTGTTGGATATGACATCTCAGAGATTGAACAACAGCTAATCAATCATTCTGCGAAAATGGAAAACAGAATAGTTGCTCTGTGTTTCTTATTTACTGGTCAAGGATCTGAATATGTTAACATGGCAAAAGATTTATACAGTGCTAGTGATGCATTTAAGAATAAATTAGAAGATTTATGCACCAAAATCCCTGACATCACTGATCCTACAGAACCCACTGTTTTTGAGCTGATAAACAGTGCATCAATGAATTATTCAAGCCTTCAACAGATGAATGATTTCATACACCGAACAGATAATAGCCAATTAACACTATTTTGTATTGAGTACTGTCTTGCAAAGTACTGGGAGCAGAAGGGTGTTTTTGCATCATCTCTAATTGGTCACAGTGCAGGGGAAATCACTGCTGCTGTAGTTGCTGGTTGCATGTCTGTAGAGGATGCTGTAAAGCTCCTATTGATCAGAGGAAAAGCCATGAGAATAGCTACAGCAGGAAGCATGGTCTCGATGTCAACAAATGCACAATA
Organism: Sabatieria punctata; assembly: GCA_030248155.1. Taxonomy (NCBI): domain Eukaryota; kingdom Metazoa; phylum Nematoda; class Chromadorea; order Araeolaimida; family Comesomatidae; genus Sabatieria; species Sabatieria punctata. Next base: position 48,279 of record JASANB010000625.1, on the reverse strand, counting down.
TGCCAAAAGTATTATCAACTCACTTCCGTTTGAGGCATATCTCAGTGTAGAAAACAGCCCATTACAAAACGTTGTTTCTCTTCACAGTTACAACAAAGCGCAATTAATATCATTTGGCAATGAACTGGCTGTGAGACCAAGAACTGTCAATGAAAGATATGCATTCCACACACCATTAATGGCTGAATCTGCAGAAAGACTTATTACTGATGCAGATGACATTGTCTATCTAAAGTCTTCTTGCCCGGTAATCTCCAACATCACAGCGCAACCACTATTTGATTTCACAAGCACATACTGGAAGGATCATGCTCTTAACACAGTGAAATTTGGAGAATCTCTTCAGTTTGCAGCAAGAACAGGAGTAGATGCATTCCTAGAGATTGGCCCACGCCCACTGCTTACCAATCTAGTCAAGCAGAATTTACCTCAATCAGATAATATCCGCACTATGCATTCCTTAGAGAGAGCAAAGGTAGCGATGCATTCATTGGCACTGACAACTGGTATGCTTTACAATACAGGTGCAGACTTGAATTGGGAAAGCATTTACCCTGGGTTATGCAACCCTCAGCTGTTTATGCCACATTACACATTCGATGAACAGTCATACTGGGTGTCTGAAGAACCAGTAGTCCCAACAAATATAACTGATGTCAGTTCAACAATAGCTGAAGAAACACCACACTTAACAGATATGTACCACTATGTGTGGAATAAAGAACAAACCAGTTTTAAGCCATCTGATGAATACGGATTATTCATCCATGGAAAACATAACCTGCATCATAAAAGTCTAGCTACTGCTGGCACAACAAAACTAAACTCACTTGTTACACTGTCAGACTACATAGCATGGATATGCGCATCAGAAGGCTCAGAGCTTGTTTGCTTGTTGTCATTAATACACTTTGCAAAGTCTTTAAGAACACTGCAACGGCTTGTTGTCATAAGTAATAACACACTCTGCGCGAACCGAAACAGTGTGCCACTCCTTGAGTATTCAACAACAAGAGGTTTACTGAAAGCCCTTTCTGCTGACAACTCACACACTAGGATATGTCATATACTGCTTAGCGGCTACAGTCAAAAAGTGTTTTTTGACAGTTTAGTCCAACTAGATTCTAATGAAACATGCTATGTATGTAATTCAACAGCTATGACATTGCGCTTGTGCTGTGCAAATCAATTATACTTGAAGAATACAACTAAGATAAAAACAAGTCAAATTAGCACTGCAATAATCACTGGCGGGCTTACTGGATTAGGGTTCGAAACTGCAAAGCACATGACTATTGGAAATGCAGTCGGAACCATATGTTTGGGCCGTCGGCCACCAAGTCACTCACACTCTGAACACATGAAGAAATTACGACATTCTGGCTATATTATACTCCATGCACAAATTGACATTACAAGCATATGTCAATTCTCAACTCTTCAATATCATTCATTCTATGCAACAGTGAATGCTGTCCATTCAGCAGGAACCATTGATTATCTACCAATCAGTGCTCTACAACTAAAAAATATTCAGTATGTGCTACATGCCAAGGCGTTTGGTGCATTGGTTCTACATTCAACTTTGAAACAACGTGATCAGCAAAATCTTGTTCTCTATTCTTCTCTTGCTAGTGTTATAGGTAACCGTAGCCAAGCACCATACTGTGCCGCCAACTCCATTCTTGACTCCCTGAGTGCTGTGCTAACTTTACAAGGTCACAGAACACAGAGCATTGGTTGGGGTAACTGGTCTGAAATAGGAATGGGCACTGCTCTGCAGAATGAAGAAAAGCTGATAGCAGCGGGCATGTTGCCTACCACACCAGAAGAAGGAATGAAAGCACTCAGCTGTATTAGAATGCTTGAAACTGCACACATAATTTGTGCTAAGCGAGAGTGGCACAAGATCATAGTACTAAGGAAAGATCTCACATCATTGCTTCAACATCTTTCTGAATCAAAAGCCACTGTCCAACCTGAGGAACAGCAACCAGCACAAATTGAAGTAGTAAAGTCCCAAAAACCAAAAGCTAAGCAACAAGACTTCAAAAATATTGTCAAGGGGATACTGCAAAAGTTACTAGAGATTGGTGAAAAGCATGTGTTTGATGAAGACATGGGATTTATGGATATGGGCATGGACTCACTAACAGCAATTGAATTTGCTGGAAAACTGCAGGCTGAGACAGATCTGCCAATCCCCAACACAATTGCTTTTGACTGTCCCTCCATCAAGTCTGTAACTCATCTCCTGTTCAAGCTAGCAGTTACTGAGAAGAAAGCAGATGCTAAAGCGTTTGTACCATCTAAACAACTTGAAGAAACAGTTGCAGCACCAAGAATCTGCATTGCTGGAATGTCATGTGTTTTGTCTGGAAACTCTATGAATGGAGAGGGTCTAAAGCAAACATTGCTGGCTGGCAAAGACTGTGTGATTGGTGTACCGAGCTCTCGCTGGCGCATATCGGATGTGTTTGACAGCGATCCAGATGCGCCAGACAAAATGTATGTTGATCGGGCTGCTTTCCTAAACCAAAATATTGGTTTGTTTGACCCACAGTTCTTCAATATTAGTCCAAGAGAAGCTAAAAGTATGGATCCTCAACAAAGGCTCTTACTAGAGTCTGTCTGGCATGCAATGGAAAACACGTTTGCAGATGTTATTGAACAACAAAGCAATGTTGGTGTGTTTGTGGGATGTCAAGGCGCTGAATACGCTGAATTATGGCAAAAAAGTGAACTAAAAGATCCATTCCTTGGAACAGGTTCAAGTGCTAGTGTACTCAGTGGTAGAATAGCTTACTTCTATGGTCTGCAAGGTACAACTGTTACTGTGAACACAGCTTGTTCCTCTTCACTGGTTAGCTTCAATCTCGCAGTCCAAGACCTAGAGTCAGAGACAAGTGATCAAAGTGAAGCCATCGTTGCTGGATCAGAAATGATGATATCACCATTTGGAATGATCATCAGGTGCAAAAACAAAGTCTTATCACCAGAATGCCATTGCAAGACATATGACATAGCAGCTGATGGTTATGTTAGAGGTGAAGGTGTTGGCACTATGGTAATACAGAATGTTACCAAGAGTAGAACTGATGTTGTGGAGCCTCTGGCAATGGTACATGCTGCATCGGTCAACCAAGATGGCCGAAGCAGTGGATTGACTGCTCCAAGCAGTACAGCTCAAATTATTTTATTAACAAAAGTACTGAGCAGGCTACATGCAACAGGTAAAGTTGGATTCATGGAAAACCATGGTACTGGCACATCGCTAGGTGACCCAATTGAGGTCAATGCCCTTCTGCAATCTCTTGCACAGATGAAATCTGTTGGTCAGAACACAGCACTAGGAACGATAAAGGCTAACATGGGACATTGTGAAGGGGCAGCTGGTATCGCTGGTCTTCTGAAGCTCGTGCTTTCACACCACAGTCACTACATTTTTAAACACCGGAACTTTGCCATTTTAAATCCAAACATTAGTTCTGCTGAGCTTGTGAATATATCAATAGCAATTGAAGGTTATCAATGGAAAATGGACAGAAGCGGAACTGTAAGTTCATTTGGCATTAGTGGCACTAACGCAAGCGCTTTATTAAGTGCTGTGCCACCTTTTGAGCAAACATTCTTTAATAAATCTGTAGAAATACTGCCACTCTCTGCAAAATCCACTTTGTCACTCACTATGCTAATAAATGATTGGCAAGAATTGCTCATACAACCATTGTCCACTCCACTACACCACCTTATGTATGCTGTCAGTTGTCTCAGAAAACAATTTCGACATCGAACTGCTGCTGTAGGATCAAGTGTGGTTGAGCTTGCAGATCAATTAAACAAACAGGAAACTTCCATTAGCACTACAGACCCTCTGAATATATGTTTACTGTTCACTGGACAGGGTTCACAGTACTTGCAGATGGGAAAACAGCTAGCAGATGAGGATAATTCGTTTGCTATGCAGCTAGGCAGCATGTTCAGTAACCATTTTACAGAGATCGTTTTTGACAACCTTTATAACCAAACACTGTCACAAGAATCGCAAGTTAACTTAAACAGAACAAAATTTACACAACCACTTCTGTTTTGTTTACAGATTACTCTGGTAAAGCTTTGTATGGAACTAGGCTTAGAGCCTGAGTGTATGATCGGCCACAGTGCGGGAGAAATTGTTGCAGCTGCTGCAGCCCACATGCTTAGTGTACCTGATGCACTTGAGCTACTAATAACGCGAGGAAAGATCATGGATACATCGCAAGATGGCTCAATGATCGCACTGAACATGAGTACTGAAACAGCTGAATATTTACTAGAAAAATGTGAATGTGACCTACAGGTGGCAGCGTATAACAGTCCATATCAAACTGTTGTTGGCACTACAGCTTTAAACAAAGACATAGTTTTGCAAATCGGTCATGAACTTGGCTTTTCTGCTAAAGTTGTGTCACCCCGTTATGGATTTCACACGTCATTGATGAATACAGCTGCTGCTCAACTTGAAACAGCTATCTCTGCAATCAATTACCCTACTGGAATAACAAAACTATTCTCCAACGTAACTGGCGCAACTATGGAAGCTATTTCACCATCATACTGTAGTTTACAAATCAGATCCCCTGTTCAATTTACTAAGTGTGTGACATCAGCACTGGATATAGATGTCAAATCTTTTATTGAAATTGGCCCACACCCAGTACTGTTGAATCTTGTGCAACAAAATCTGCCATCCAGATCGGACGCATTATTGGCCCAAACTTTGTCAAAACAAGCAAATGATCTTGAGAACATTCTAACATCCATTGGAAAGTTGTACTGTGCTGGATGCAGCATTAACTGGGAAACAATCTATAAATCTATAAAGATAAGCTGCAGACCAGATTTGCCTAGCTATACATTTGAACAAAAGTATTTCTGGTTGATTGATGAGCGAGAACCTACAGTGCCACTATCCAGGGTTATTTCAACAGTTTCTCAACCTGAACTTGATCCACAGTTGTATACTTACATATGGGAAAAAGCTAAACCATCGGTAACTCAGATTTCAGGCCAGCCTAGAGCAATATGGTTTTCTTCACACCATCTCGAACAGCACAATTCATTGATGGACATGTTTCTTTCAAATGTAAAACGACATTCTTCAGTCATCCACAATTGCATTCCATTATGTGTTAAGCTGATCAAAAATAATTATTCACGCCTAATGCATTTGGCCAATTCCAAAACTGGCAGTGAGCTGGCAGCCTTGCTCTCACTACTACAAGTGTGTAGATGCTTAGCAACTGCCGAAACAGAGAAAAACATTGTTGTGTGTAGTGCAATCTCTGACTCCACTGATAAACAAACTTTACCAAGCACACAATCCAGCATGTTGCAGGCATTTATTCGATCGATCTGTTGTGACTATCAGCATTTAGATGTTTGTCATTTAACGATTTCAGCCACAAGTACATTTGATCAACTGAACTTTGAGTTCAGTTCTCATGAGACCATAGCGATGGAAAAGCATAGAATTTTCTCTCTGCGATTGACATACCTCTCCAGCTGTACAGCAAAGGAAATGACTGTCAGAAGCGACAGCAAGAACGCTACTACAGCGATAATCACAGGAGGACTCACAGGACTAGGCTTTGAAACGGCAAAAGCACACTGTGTACAAAAATATTCGCAAATCATCTGTCTTGGCAGACGACAACCATCATCCAAGAATCAGGAAATTATCAAAACAAATCGTTCCAAATACTTTGAATTTCTTGCTGCAAATAGCAGTGTGGTCGACTGTGCTGACTTACTAAACGTTATCACACATACAGGCCAATCATATACTAGCTTATACCATTGTGCTGGAGCATTTGATGCATGTTGGATAACTGATCTAACTGTTGCAAAGTTGCAACATGTGATCGAAGCTAAGGCTATTGGAGCACTACTGTGTCACATTTATTTGGAACAGTATAGTTGTTCAAATCAAATACTATACTCTTCACTAGCAAGCAGCATGGGAAACAGGGCCCAAGCCCCATACGGTTGTGCCAATGCCATTCTAAACTCTCTATCACATATCAGATTAAATTTAGGTCACCAGTCAATGAGTATAGGATGGGGAAATTGGTCACAGATTGGTGTGGCTGCTGAACAGAATGAAAGTGCTTTGGCTTCAGCTGGCATGCCATCTACAAGTCCTAAAGAAGGAATTCAAGCACTACGTTTTCTTGAAACAAAAGCTTCTCTTCCAACTGCATTGTACGCAAATAGAAACTGGAACAAAATTGTTCAGGTTAGACCAGACCTAGCCACACTATTAAGCAACCTAGCTACAAAAGACGCAGTTACAACACAGATCTCATTTAGTTCACAAAAGCCTGAAACTGAGCAAGCAGTGGCAATTTCAGCAACAGCACAGCCACAGTTCAGACACATTGTTGAAGTGACACTAGTTAGTGTACTTGAAGTGGATGACATACAGGCTATCGATGATAAAGCTGGTTTTATGGAAATGGGCATGGACTCGTTAACGGCCATTGAATTTGCCGAACAACTTGAGAATGCTGTAGCAGATTACAAGATCAGCATTCCTAACACAATAACGTTTGACTATCCAAGCATTGCCCAAGTTGTCAGTTACTTAGAATCCTGTGTTAACCAGAAAACCTTAACACAAGAGCACAAACCTGTTTTACTCGCTCAGGATATAACCAAACAAGACAGCTGCATAGGAGTTTTAGCACTGTCTTGCTGTCTACCAAGTGAATCTTTCTCTCCAAATGATTTCGTAAAAACACTTGTTAAAGGTTCTGACTGTGTAATCAGAATTCCTTCAGATCGCTACAACATTGATGACTATTATGATCCTGATCCAGAATCGAGAAGACCAATGGCCATGTACGTAGACAGGCAAGCCTTCATATCAAAAGAAATCAGCTTATTTGATGCTGCATTCTTTAACATAAGCCCTCGTGAGGCTATGTTTATGGACCCACAGCAACGTTTCTTGCTGCAAACTACTTATCATACTGTAGAAAATGCTAGAATGAAAAACATTGAAGTAACATTTACTAATGCAAGCCTGTTTGTGGGCTGCATTGGTATTGAATACTCAGAAACTCTACAAGCAGCCAAAGCAACTGACCAGTACATAGCCACTGGATGCAGTTCAAGCGTCCTAAGTGGTAGAATAGCTTACTTCTTCGGCTTACAAGGCAATACCATGACAGTAAACACAGCATGTTCTTCATCTCTTGTTGCAGTGCACTTAGCTGTTCAGGAGTTGAAAGGCCACGGTCCTCCCAGTGCTACATCTCTTGTGGCCGGTGTTGAGTTAATGATTACACCTGCAGCTTTAATAGTCCGCTGCAGAAACAGAATGCTCTCACCTGACTGTCACTGCAAAACTTTTGACTCCGGTGCAGATGGCTATGTCAGAGGAGAGGGATTTGGTGTGGCACTTCTGCAAAACAGACAAACATCTGCTGTGTGCGATGAAACATTAGCAGTAATCGTTGCAGCATCTGCAAATCAAGATGGGCGAAGCAGTGGACTCACTGCTCCTAACAGCGCTGCACAAGAACGACTGTTAACTGAAGTAATAGGGACTAGCAGAATGCTTGGTCTAATGGAAGCTCATGGAACTGGAACATCTTTGGGCGATCCAATAGAAGTGAACACATTGAGTCGCGTTGTACATAAAATTGGAGTCACAGACCGAGTTGCAGCTCTCACTGGAATCAAGGCTAACATGGGACATTGTGAAGGCTCGGCTGGTATAGCTGGATTTTTAAGGCTAACTCTTGCCATCAACAGTCAGTATATTTTCAAACACAGAAATTGGGCTGCTTTAAATCCTGGAATAACTGGATTGCAAAAAATGAATGGCATTGTGGCCATAGAAGGCTACCAGTGGCATTCAGCAATGTACAGTGCAGTCAGCTCCTTTGGAGTAAGTGGCACAAATGCTTGTGCCTCAGTAGAAGCACCATCAGTAGAGATAAAGTGTGAAACAATTCAGCCAAATCCATGCTATATCTTGCCACTTTCTGCAAAGTCCGTTAGTTCCTTGAATAAGGCCGTAATAGATTGGCAGTTAGTTTTGAGTAAATTTGCCTCTGTTAATAGCTTCCTAGACTATTTTCTGCCAATGGCCTTGCAATCTGTATCTAATTATAAATATTGTACTGCATTTGTAGCTGAAAATCTAGATGGCATTAGTGATTGTCTCATTAATTTCAAGGGTGCACAAAATGCAGAAATTGTAAAATCTATCTGCTTTTTGTTCACAGGACAAGGCACCCAGTATGTACATATGGGTGAACAATTGTATGATAATTTACAGTATTTTACAAGGTCATTTGACGAAGTTGTAAGCATGCTAAATGCCGAAACTGGTCTCGATTTGTCAGCCATCTTATATCCTGAGCTTCATAAATCTGAATACCAGGTGACTACAGAACAACTATTCAAAACAAGCATCGCACAACCAATACTCATAGCGTTAGAGTATGCACTTGCTAAACAATGGCAAGAATGGGGTATATTGAATTCCGCTTCAATTGGACATAGTGCTGGTGAACTAGCCGCAGCAATAGTTAATGGCTATTTGGAATTAAGTGAAGCTGCCAAGCTGGTAGCACTTCGAGCCAAACACATGGAACTAACAAAGTCTGGCATCATGATTGCTCTGAATACACAAACTCAAGCAACCCTCGATATCATTAACAAATTACCATTTAACACCTTTGTAGCTGTAGAAAATGCTCCTTCGCAAACAGTAATCGCAACCAGCGGTGAACATAAAACGCTTGTTAAAGGTATACTTGTTGAGCTAGACTACCGTGCACGCACTGTGAACAACAAATATGCCTTTCACACACCATTTATGGCATACGCGACAAAATCTTTGACAGAAGCACTTATCGGCATCTTGCACAAGACAATGCACACACCAATGTTTTCAAACCTAACAGGACAAATTCTGCAAACCTGTGACTGTGATTACTGGTGTGAACAAATCATTAATCCAGTTAAATTCAAACAGTGCATTGCAGCAGCACTGTCATTTGGAGTGGATGCATTCCTTGAAATTGGTCCTCAGCCAATACTGATCAACCTAGCAACACAACAGACTGGTCGTTTGCTAACAGGCTGTTCGCTAAGTCGATCAGCTAATGACCACTACAGCATGCTGGAATCAGTATCACTGCTTTTCAGTGCAGGGCAAAAAATTAACTTCAGTAAAATAGTTCTAGCTACCAGTTCTGGAGGCTCCTTCAAGCTGCCATCATATTCATTTGATGAAAAACCATACTGGGTACCAGGGCCACCCATTGTACATGATACAGCTGATAAATTATCACAGCTGCAGTTGGACAAAGTACATGTGCTCCTAGGAGTGAAAAACTCATTAGCAGCAGTTAAAAAGACATACTTCGAAAATGAACTTTCCTTAGCAACTAAGTCAACAGAATTTTTACGAGATCACAAAGTTGGAGACTCATGCATTTTCCCAGCGTCTGCTTATGTAGAAATGATGTTTGCAGCAGTCAAACATGAACACAATGAGAACAACAATATTATTGAATTGAAAAACCTACATGCACTGGCACCACTGTACTTGTCAGAACATAGTACAAAAGTTCAAACCTGGATTGAACTAGTGCAACAGAATGAATACAGCATTCAAATATTCAGTTTCAGTACAGAGAGACGACAGTGGATTTTACATGCTACTGGTAAGGTTTTATTAGCTGAAGCACAACTTACCTTACCCCCAAATGATAAGTGCTCCGATTTTATACAGTCTTTTGAGAAAGAGGCAGTTTATAACATCTTCGAGACTCTAAGCTTGAACTATGGGCCACATTTTCAAGGCATTCAAGGGGTTGAATGCGCAAGTGGTCGTGCTCTGTCATCACTTCATGTTGTGGATGACCTGGCCTCCATGTTTATTGTGCATCCTGGTTTGCTTGACAGTCTGTTTCAATCAACATTGTTTACTTCTTTGCTCAGAAATGAACGTAGTGGTCCATCTGTAGTCTTTGCAATTGATAGTATAAAACTAAATTCTCTGTCAACTATAGAATCGTTGACAGGTTTTGCAGAAACTGAAACCTCCGGCAGAAGCAATTTGTTCGCATGGAATAACATGAATGAACCAGTTCTGCAAGTAAAAGGTTTTACAACCTTAACTCTATCAAAGAGTAAATCTGCAACTGATGCACAAAGCCTGCTGCACAAACTAAGCTGGATATCACTGCCAGTTACTCTATCTGAGCAGCAAGGATACAGGCATGTAACACTTTGTAGCATGTTGCCAACTGCAGGAATAACCTATGCACACAGCCTTATTGAACAACATGTCAGCACCTACCATTGCCACCCAAAGACACTTAGAAAAGAAGTCATTCAGAATGTTATTCTTATTCCGACAAATACAGTTTCTATAGCCCACCAGTTAATTGAACTACTGAAAACGGTTAGACTGGCGCTAAGTACTACATCAAGCCAACAGATGGCCTTTGTATTTGATCCATCCTTAATAGGTGCACAAACACTTGTTGGTTTATTGAACTGTGTGTCAGCCGAAAAACCCACTTTTACCTTGCGTAAGATTGCCACATGTGAAAATGCTTTGTCAGCAATTAAGGCGGTCTTGAACTCGCAGTCTGTAGGCCAAAAGGGTACACTAAAATGTGAGCGCAATATGATCCTGGAGGAAAGGTTATTTCCAGATTCATCCTGTATCACAAAGAATTGTTTAGCCATCTCAGATGCTTGCAGTGACACCTACACCACTAACATAATTACAGGTGGCTTGACAGGTTTAGGTTTGGAGACAGCAAAGGCATACACATCCAACACTGGAGAATCTCATGTGATTGGAAGAAGAAAGCCAAATCAAGACATAACTTCAATTATTAGCGAGATTCGAATTTCTACAGCAAACTTCTACACAGTACAAAACGATATTTCTACTCCATCGTTTGCCCAGTATATAATGAGTATTCAGAACAGCTCTCTTTCGATTTATCATGCTGCTGGTATTCTTAGTGACAAGCTGATAACAGCTCAATCAATTTCATCCTTTGAAGCAGTCATGAGACCGAAAGCGGTCGGTGTTCTTTCTTTGTTCTTAGGCAGCCAACACCACAAAACACAGAAAATATTCTTATTCTCTTCCACTGCCAGCTTGTTTGGCAACCGCGGCCAATCAAACTATGCTGCTGCAAACTCATTTCTGGATTCCTTTGCTGCCTCAATGGGCAATAAAGGTAATCGCATTGTAAGCATTTGTTGGGGACCATGGGCCCAAGTCGGCATGGCTGCCGGCCTGAGTGAAACATTTGCATCATCTGGTATGAAGGCATTGGAACCGAGCGATGGTATAGCAGGAATAACCCTCATTGACCAAGTCGTGTCATATGGAAGAACCTTATGTGCCAAAATTGATTGGCAAACAATAACAGCAAAACCATACACAGTCCATCCAACTGAGCCTTTACCTAAAAAACAGGTTGCGCTTCCATCCAAAGCTAGAAAGCGGCGAAACTATGGGGAATTGGTAAAAGGCATCCTCACTGATATCCTCAGATTGGATCCTTCACAAACATTTGATGAGTCTGCTGGTTTTATGGACATTGGAGTCGACTCAGTTACAGCAGTTGAATTCTCAAATCAGCTTCAGGAAACACTTGGTGATCAAGTTGAGATATCTTCTACTATTGCATTTGACATGCCCACTGTGTCAGCAGTTGTCAGCTATTTAGAAAGCCTAGACAAGAGAAAAATTGCATCAGACTCCAGAACTGCTGAAGCCGAATCTCAGCAGAAGAAGCACTACATTGTACCAACAAAGTTTGAGACCACAAAACGCCATAATTATGGGGAAGTAATCAAAGGTATTCTTTCTGACATGCTAAATCTGGACTCATCCGAAACAATTGATGAAACAATGGGATTCATGCAAATGGGCATGGACTCTCTGACTGCAGTTGAGTTCTCAAGCAAGCTTCAAGATGCCATAGGCAAAGATTATGAAATTTCTTCTACTATTGTATTTGATATTCCTAATGTTGCTGCTATCGTTAGCTATTTAGAGAACTTAGACAAATCAAAACGAGATTATATGCCATTGGACACCACTATGCTACCAAAATCAGAAATTACTGAATCTCTTGGAATCTATGTACTAGCTGCAGCTTGCATGCTTCCCAATGAATCGTTGTCACCAGCAGCACTTTTCCGTACTTTACTAACTGGACATGATTGCATGGTGGATGTTCCTCCACTGCGCTGGAACATTGATGACTACTATGACCCAGATGTAGATGCTCCTGGAAAAATGTATGTCAAAAAATCTGGCTTTCTGACTGAAGATGTTAGTCTTTTTGATTGTGGATTCTTTAACATCAGTCCACGTGAAGCCAAGCACATGGATCCTCAACAGCGAATTCTTCTTCGGACTATTCATCATGCAATGGAAAATTCAAGAGCCACATGTCCTGATATTGATTTTGGCAATACAGGAATTTATGTTGGTTCTCAAGGAGTGGAGTACACAGAGCTTGTGCGTCAATCCAGTTCACAGGATGCATTCATTGGCACAGGGGTTAACCACAGTGTGCTTAGTGGCCGTATGGCCTATTTCTTTGGAACTCAGGGTAGCACAATGACTATCAATACGGCCTGCTCTTCATCATTGGTAGCTCTACAACTTGCCAATCATGAATTGCTAACAAAAGCGACAGTTGAATCTTCAAATCTGGTGGCTGGAGTTGACTTTATGTTCTCAGTTTTAGATGTAATAAGTCGATGTAAGCTGAAAACTCTATCACCAGACTGTCACTGCAAAACATTTGATACACATGCAGATGGTTACGTAAGAGGTGAGGGAAGTGGTGTTGTTATTGTTCAAGCCAAACCAAATGGCCAGAAACTTAATCACAGTTTGGCAAAATTGATAACTGTGAAAGTGAATCAGGATGGTCGAAGCAGTGGACTCACTGCACCCAATAAAGCAGCGCAGACAATGCTAATCCAGAACATGCTTCTTGATTATGGGCCATACATGAATGGATTACTGGGATATGCAGAAGCACATGGAACTGGAACATCACTTGGGGATCCAATCGAAATGAATGCACTTTCCTATGTTTTAAAAATAACAAAAGCGAATGCGAATAACGCATCAGTCTCTAGCATAAAAACATACATGGGACACTGTGAAGGCTCAGCAGGAGTAGCTGGCCTGCTTCGATCTGTGTTGTCACTCTACAAAAGACACATTTCATTCCATCGAAACTGGGCTTGTATGAACAAGGGAATTATTGATTTCTCTTCAGTAACTCGGCAATTACCCATACAGAGTAATTCATGGAAAAACAACTTAAATGCATCTGTCAGCTCGTTCGGTATTAGTGGCACAAATGCTGCAGGCTTGCTAACTCATTCTGAAGAAATTTTGCTAGGAACTGTAACAAGGAAACCAGCTCACATCATACCACTTTCAGCTAAGTCTACCTTGGCACTTAGTAAGATGAGAGAAGTTTGGAAACTTGCAGTTATAAGTGGAGTTGCAATTCTGGATGAATTGGCTTGTGTTGCTGCAACTCGCACTCAATTCATACACAGGGCTGCCTTTGTTGGGGACAGCCCTGAACAACTAATATCATCAAAGCTACCAACCAGATCGGATATAAAAAAATCAATTGCGCAGATTTGCTGCTTATTCACTGGCCAAGGTGTGCAGTGTTTGAACATGTGCAAAGAGCTCTATGAATCGAATCTCAAATTTGCGTATGTCTTAGATCAGTTGTTCATCAGATTTTCAAGTCACTATGAGTCACCTTCCTTAGCCGATATTTTATTTGTGTCAGATGTTGATTATGACCATTGGAATAGCCATAGTGAGCTATTGCAGAATACACTCTTCACTCAGCCAAGTCTGTTTTGCATTGAGTATGCGTTAGCACAGTTGTGGACAGACTGGGGAATACGTGCAGATTTTGCAGTTGGCCACAGTGCTGGAGAGCTTGCTGCAGCCGCATGGGCAGAACTACTCTCAATGGATCATGCTGTCGATTTAGTGGTAATGCGGGCAAAAGCCATGGCAGCAAGTGAGCCAGGTGTAATGATTGCTATGAGTTCAACATCTGAGCACACTGAACAGATTTTGAGTCATGGTGGTTGCGAAGCATTTGTTGCTGTGGAAAACAGTCCATATCAAACTGTTGTTGCAACCAGAGCAAAACATAGAAGTGAGCTGGTTGGCACATGTGAAGAGATTGGAGTAAGGCCAAAGCTTGTCAATCAGCGTTATGCATTCCACACCCCAATCATGGCTTTTTCAACAAACCATCTAAGAACTGCACTGTCCTTCTTGGACTGCACTCTGTCAGATACAACTGTGTACTCCAATTTGACTGCTGAACCTATGCTTCCAAATGCGGAATATTGGTTCAAGCAGGCCATAAAACCTGTGCGGTTCAAACAATGTGTTGCTGCAGCATTGGAAGATGGTGTTGATTGTTTCCTAGAAATAGGTCCACACCCACTGCTTGCAAATATTGCAGCACAGTATGTTGAAGATGTACCATATCAGGTACAATGTCTTAGCTCTCTGAACAGATTGAAAGCAGACCAGCTAAGTTTGAAAGAAACACTTGCGAAACTGTATATAGCCGGAGTAAATTTTGAATGGATGAAGATAAATGACACATACAGTGTTGATTGTTTCCATTTGCCTAACTACACATTTGATGAACAATCATATTGGATTAGCCCAGCTGTGGCTCCACAGACTATGGAACTACAACTACACAAAGAGGCTGTCCTTAAAACAGATACTGCTGCTGTAGATGCCAGTACTCTGCAATTGTATAACTATGTTTGGGATCTCAAAACAGATCTGAAGATCAAAAAGATCTCTTCTGGAATGAAAAACGCACAAGCATTTGTGGGTTCACATCTATCATTGTTAGGCAAACTAACTCGAGAGCTAACCAATCTCCCGTCCACACTTTACCCTGCTTTTACATCTTGTGATTTCTCTGCCTTCAGCAGCTTGGTTACTGGTGATAATAGCCATGAGCATAATGAGCTATCATGCATACTGTCTCTTATTCATTTGTGTAAATCAGTTTTAAGTGGATCAATATTCCCTATTCTCTGGGTAATACATAGAATCCCCTTGACAGTTTCCCAGAATTCTGCACCTTCACTTGAAGGTAGCACCATCCGTGGGTTCTTCAGATCTCTTCTGGCAGACTTTCCAGAGTTCAGTGGCTGTCATATAATGCTTGACACAATTTCACAGGATTCATTACACACTTTTGCAACAATTCTGAAAACAGCTGATAAGCAGTATGTAGCCTATGAAACATTGCATATAGGTAATACATCGAATTTGCTCACACAAAAGGTCCGCAAATTTTCAGAAATTTGTGTAACGCAACATATCATCGCCAGTACCCTTGCGCCATCAAATGCCATTATAACAGGTGGTCTTACTGGACTGGGTTTTGAAACAGCAAAACGACATCTAGTTTCCATTGCACTAGAAACATGTGTAATTGGTAGGAGGTCTCCAAGCTTAAGCACAAGTGAAAGCATAAATGAAATTCGAGCAAACTGCTACGCTTTCTGCTCTGCACAATGCAGTGTCACAACAGACTATGAGCTCTACCTCCTTCAGAAACATCTTGCAGCCATTCATCCTATTCTATACCACTCAGCAGGAGCAATAAGTTACAGTGCTACAAGAAATATCGGATTAAATCACATAAAAAGTGTTGCACATGCTAAAACAACAGGCGCTCTACTGTGCCATTCAATTAGTTTGTGCCATAGCAGGCAGAACCTTGTACTCTTCTCCTCAGTGGCTACAGTACTAGGGAACAAATTACAAGCTGCATATGGCACTTCCAATTCAGTGCTGGATAGTTTGTCAGCATGCATTCCAAAACTTGGTCAAACAGCACAAAGCATTGGCTGGGGTAACTGGTCTTCAATTGGCATGGCTTCACAGTACAATCAGTCTGCATTGACTGCAGCTGGCATGATTCCCACTTCACCAAGTGAAGGAATTGCTGCCTTAAATGCAGTATATTCTAATTGCCTTATCTCGCATATACTTTGTGTAAACAGAGACTGGCAAAAGATGGTAGACCTACGGAAGGATCTTGTCCCACTGCTTGAGCACCTAGCAAAGCCAAAAACCACTCAAGTATTGCCTAGAGGCAAACCTATTGAGCAGGTTATGGACAGCTCAGCAAAGCACACTAAACACATTGATATTATGAAAACCGTTGAGCAAATTCTTACTGACATACTTCAGCTCCAAGATAATGAACAAATCGACCACCAAACAGGTTTTATGGACATGGGTGTTGACTCGCTAACTGCCATAGAGTTTGCAGAAGCTCTCAATAAAGCTTTCAACGATGAGTTTGAAATTCCAACAACGATTACTTTTGACTATCCTAATGTTTCAGCAGTTGTAGCTTACATACAACAACTAGACACTGCTGAAGAAACAATTGCAGTTCATCCAGCCTATGACCAAACTGCTCTAATTGAAAAAGGTGCAGTGATTTCGAACACAATTCTAATTTCTGTAGCATGTCTAATGCCAAATGAGTCAACAGACTCAAACAAACTAACTGAAATGTTGATCAATGGGCATGACTGTATTGTTGAGGTGCCAGCTGATCGGTGGAACATCAACGAACTATATGACCCAGATCCTGCAGCACCAAATAAAATGTATGTCAATAAATGTGGTTTTGTTAAAAAGGACGTAAGCCTCTTTGATCATAGCTTCTTCAGCATAAGCCCAAGAGAGGCCACCTACATGGATCCACAACATAGAATTTTGTTACAAACCACCTGGCATGCAATGGAGGATGCCCTCAGAAAAAAAGTAACAATAGAAAACACCCATACATCGGTGTTTGTTGGTTGCATAGGTGTGGAATATTCTGAGCTGCTGCAACAATATCAAGCTGCTGATCCTTTCATTGCTACTGGCTGCAACATCAGCATATTGAGTGGACGCATAGCATACTTCTTTGGTCTTCAGGGAAGCACAATGACAGTGAATACTGCATGCTCCTCTTCTCTGGTTGCACTAACTTTAGCCAAGCAAGATTTGAGTGCTAAACTTGCAGAAAGCCCTACAGCCTTAGTTAGTGGCATTCAGCTAATGATATCTGCAGCAGAAATTGTAGTACGTTGCAAAAGCAAAATGTTGTCGCCAGATTCTCATTGCAAGACATTCGATATTCATGCTGATGGATATATTCGAGGAGAGGGTTGTGAAGTGTTAGTAGTTCAAAACAGGGCGTTAGAAGATAGATGTGATGGTGCGATTGCTAAAATAGTTGGTGGGCTCTCTAACCAGGATGGACGCAGTAGTGGTTTGACAGCTCCTAACAGCTCAGCACAGGAAGCTTTGCTATCTGAAGTTCTAAAGGATCACAGAAGACCTGTTGGACACATGGAAACACATGGCACTGGCACCTCCTTAGGAGATCCAATTGAAGTCAATGCATTAAGCCGAACTGTGCGAAGACTAGATATTGTTGGTGCAAACATGTCAGTGACCAGCATAAAAGCCAATTTTGGACACTGTGAAGGAGCAGCAGGAATAGCTGGTTTTGTCAGAATTTTAATGGCCCTAAAACATGAGTATGTATTCCAGCATCGAAACTGTGCCATCCTAAATCCAGCTATCACTGGACTCAGTTCAATTGGTGCAGCCGTTACAATCCAGGGATTCAAATGGAACAAGGATAAGCTTGGCACTGTTAGTTCATTTGGTATAAGTGGAACAAACGCTTGTGTAGCAGCAACAGCAGTGAATACCTCAAACCAAATGCACGAAACAATTGTCAAGTCAGCATATCTCTTGCCACTCTCAGCAAAATCTCAGTCTGCATTAAAGAAACAAATCGTAACGTGGCAAACCAACCTGCATTACCTCAATGAACTCCAGCCAGGGTACGTTCTGGCAACACTGCTTGCTGGAACACACAATTTCAGGCACAGAATTGCCGTTGCCGGAGAGAACATTACTGAAATTTGCAACAACTTGTCATTTGCCAAACCAACCACTGCAACTAGTTCAAATATTTGTTTCTTGTTCACTGGGCAAGGATCACAATACTTGAATATGGGCAAAGAGTTGTATGACTCAACTAATGCTTTCTACAGGCCTTTTACAGAAGCAGTCAACTATTTTCACATGAATTTACTGGATATAATATTTCCCAGTTCATATTCACCAAATCAAATGCAGCAAGCAAATAACACCTTGTCGCAAACCACTGTCACACAACCTGCATTATTTGTTCTTGAGTATGCACTAGCCAAACTATGGCACCACTTTGGAGTTACAGCTAATTCAATGATTGGTCACAGCGCTGGGGAAATCGTTGCTGCTACGATTGCAGATGCATTGTCTATCGAAGATGCTGCTCACCTTTTGGAAGTAAGAGCAAAATTGATGGCACAATCTTCAGCTGGTTGTATGATTGCATTGGACTTCAATGCAAAAACAGCTCAAAACCTGATCGCACAGTTGTCTTGGTCAACCTATATTGCAGTTCAGAACAGCACAATGCAGACTGTTCTAGCTGCAAATAAGGACAATGAACAGATGCTCAACACAGTCTGCAAAGAGCTGGGTTTCAGACCACGACTTGTGAATTCCAAGTATGCCTTCCATACAACTATCATGAAGGACTCTGTAAAATGTTTACCCCAAGAAGTGGTCCAAATCAAGTGCAACGCATTCAATAGAACTGTTTTCTCCAATGTGACTGGCGACCCTCTTGAATCCGTTAATGCAAATTATTGGAGCAATCACATTATCAGTCCTGTGCTGTTTGACAAATGCATAACATCTGCAGAATTGCAGGGAGCTGATAGTTTTCTAGAAATTGGGCCTCAACCCATCTTGCTGAACTTTGTAACTCATCACAATACAACTGTCAGACTTTCCTCCCTGCAAAAACAAGGTCGTGAACTCAACAGCATTTTAACATCACTTGGAGTGTTGTATGGAACTGGACTGAACGTAAATTTCAAAAATGTCCTGAGCACAACTGCTGTGTTTGATGTGGCACTACCTAACTATTGCTTCGATGAACAGAAACACTGGGTCACTCCAACAGCTTCTGCAGTTGCTCTGGAGCACACCCAAATGCTCTCTGTGCCCAGTGGAGTCCACCTCCTGTTGGGTGCTCAAGTGCCATTAGCTGACGCAGCAAAATCCTGCTTCTCCAACACACTCCACCTGCAGAGATCAACTCAAGCTTTTCTTACTGACCACAAAGTTTCTGGCCGTGTAATTTGTCCTGCTACGGCATTTATAGAGATGATGAGTAGTGCTGCAAAGCAAAGTTGTAAAGACGCTAGCAGTGGTATACACATCACTGGCTTCAGAGCTATAGCCCCCTTGGTGCTGGGTTCAGAACCTGCGCATGTACAAACTTGGGTTGAAACGCTTGCTGACAGACAATATGAAATAAGGATATTCAGTCTAACTGATCAGACCAAGGAATGGATACTGCATTGCAGCTGTAAAATCTCACTGTATTCAGTGCTGGAACTACCTGTTTCTACTTTGCCAGAATCGTTAGGACATTCCATGGACAAAGCAACAGTCTATAGTCTGTTTGAGTCAGCTGGATTGTCATATGGCGATACCTTCCAAGCTCTACAAGAAATTCAATATGACAAAGGAATTGCCCTTTCACGATTGAACATTAAAGAGAGTGCAGCCAAGTTATTTATTGTGCATCCTGGTTTACTAGACAGCATCTTTCAGTCAACCATGCTTGCTGGACTTTTGGGTTCACAAGATGAAACCAGTGGTCCAGGTGTTGTTTTTGCGATTAACAGCATCATGATATATCTAACAGAACCATTAACATCGGTAAATGCTGTGTCACGAGTGACTGAAACTGGAGCAATTAACAAAAGTTCTATCGATGTATGGGATAAGACTGGGAGAAAGGTAATTCAAGTTGATGGATTTTCAACATTGTCTATGAGAGAAGAGCGCAAACCTAAGCAATTTATCCCTACAGATTGTCTTTACCAATTTATATGGTCTACAACTGAAAATCAACTTCTTGACAGCTCACAGGATTACTTTACTATCACAATTAATTATGTAAATAACCATACACTGATGCAATCTGCATTGATTCCTCAGCTTTGTGTGGATGAATTCAAGCTCTGCAATAAGTCACTACCCACATCACAAGTAATTTACTTTGTTCGCCAAAAGCCAAACCAAAATCTCCTCTTTCAGCTAGCTTCAGCACTGTATTTGTGTAAAACAGCAGCTCTTGCGTCTACAATCAAACAGATAGTGATTATAGGTCAAGAAGGACTAACATTTGAATACAGTACCGTTTCTGCTTTGGTCTCATCGTTAGCAATGGAGAAACAAGGCATTAAAATAAACAAACTTCAAATAAATAGCAGCTATAATAACTTCTGCTCTGTTGATTCTGATCCCAACTCTATGCACTCAACTTTGTTGTTGTCAAGATACAATCAGGTTTACAACCAAGTATTAATGCAGTCAATACAACTCCATCAAAAGAATTATTATTTTGAACACTCCGTATTACCATGGCCATCACTTACTGTTATAACAGGTGGCCTGAGCGGCCTAGGCTTTGAGACCGCAACATCCCTATTTGAAACCTATACTGAACTTTTGCTTCTGGGCCGCCGCCCACCAAGCAAACCTATTCAAGCACATATAGACAATTACCGATCACAGAAAATTTCTACTGCTAGTCAGGATATCAGCAAGCCCAGCATGTATTCAGTCTGGACTCACTTAAACAAGCATACGGCAATTTCACTCTATCATGCAGCAGGAATGCTTGCAGACAAACTGTTAAATGTGCAGTCACTCACCACATTCAAAGCTGTATTTGAGCCAAAGGCTATAGGTGCAATGAACTTGCAACTCACGTTAGCTAGTTACAGCTGCCAAAAATCTGTTCTATTTTCTTCTACAACCAGCGTATATGGTAACAGAGGACAAGCCAACTATGCGGCAGCCAATTCTGTCTTAGACAGTGTAGCACATTTGGCAGGCAATGTTGGTCACAGAACAATAAGCATAGGTTGGGGAGGATGGAGTAAAATCGGTATGTCCAAAGATCTTGAAGATACCTTAAAGCTAACTGGAATGCTGATGCTTGAACCACAAGAAGGAATAGCAGGTTTGCATTTTATTTCCACTAATATTACTGTCGGGCATATTTTGTTTGCCAAAATTGACTGGACCAAAGCAGCGCTCACTGAAGAGCAAGTAACACCACCCAAAACTGCTGAACCACAACAAGTGCTTGCAAAGAAAGTGAACATGACTGAAACTGTAGAGCAACTAACAGCTGAAATCTTACACATTGAGTTGACAGAACTTCATGACAAAACAATCGGTTTTATGGAACTTGGAATGGATTCACTAACTGCAGTTGAGTTTGCTGATCGACTGCAAGATGTTTTAGGCGAACAGTATGATGTACCGCAAACAGTTGCATTCGACTATCCAAATGTGGAGTCTGTAACATCGTTTTTGAGCTCACAGATCGCTACTGTGGAAGAGCCTCACATAAGTGAAGTGCATGACTATGAAGCTAGTGTAAAACAACTGACAATGGAAGTGCTGAAAATAAATGCTGACCAGTTGCTTGATCCTACAGTAGGATTTATGGAGCTCGGAATGGATTCGCTAACAGCAGTGGAGTTTGCAGACAGACTGCAAGAACTAGTAGGTCAGGGAATTGACATTCCTTCCACGATAGCTTTTGACTTCCCCAGCATTGCATCTGCAGCTAAATACCTGAAACAATTTGCAACAGCACATGTGCAAATTGAAACTAAACTACCAATTCCACAGACTACATCTATGCCAGTTCCTGCTCCAATATCCAGCACGTTTGTGATGTCTGTTGCATGTTTCATGCCAAATATATCTACAAATACATCAAAGCTGACAGAGATGATGAAGGCAGGAAAAGACTGTATTATTGAAGTTCCTGCTGATCGCTGGGACATCAACGAATTGTATGATCCGAATCCTGAGGCCCCTAACAAGATGTATGTGAACAAATGCGGCTTTGTGTCTAAAGACATAAGTCTATTTGACAATGGATTCTTCAACATCAGCCCCAGAGAGGCCACTTATATGGATCCACAGCAGAGAATCGTGTTGCAGACCACATGGCATGCAATAGAAGATGCATTGAGGAAAGAAGTATGCATAGAAAATTCTGGTACATCAGTTTTTGTGGGCTGTATTGGAGTGGAGTATAGTGATCTCATACAACAGTTTCAAGCTGCTGATCAATTCATTGCTACTGGATGCAACATCAGCATACTTAGTGGCCGCATAGCTTACTTGTTCGGTCTTCAAGGCACGACAATGACTGTGAACACTGCTTGTTCATCATCTCTTGTTGCACTAAGCTTAGCCAATCAGGATCTTAGCTTAAAAACAACAAACAAACCTACTGCATTAGTTTCTGGTATTGAGCTCATGATATCAGCAGCTGAAATCATGGTCCGCTGCAAGAGTAAAATGCTTTCGCCAGATTGCCATTGTAAGACATTTGATATTCATGCAGATGGTTACATTCGAGGAGAAGGGTGTGAGGTGCTAGTATTGCAAAACAGGACCATTGCAGATGGAACAGAAGGCGCTATCGCTAAGATTGTCACTGGATTCTCTAACCAAGATGGGCGCAGCAGTGGCTTGACAGCACCCAACAGCTCTGCACAGGAAGCATTACTGACAGAGGTGCTGAAAAACCAGAGAGACTGTGTTGGCCACATGGAAACACATGGCACTGGCACCTCACTTGGTGATCCAATCGAGGTAAACACACTCTGCCGCACTGCACGTAAGCTAAGGGTTGCAGGTGCTTGCATGACAATAAACAGTGTGAAAGCGAATTTTGGGCACTGCGAAGGAGCAGCAGGAATAGCCGGTTTCGTTAGGCTTATAATGGCACTTAAAAACAGATACATATTCCAACATCGCAACTGGGCTGTACTTAACCCAGCAATCACAGGTCTAGCAACCACAGGTGCATCTATTACAATCCAGGGATTCAAATGGAGCAAAGATCAGCTTGGTACTGTAAGCTCTTTTGGTGTGAGCGGCACAAACGCTTGCGTGTCGGTCACCGAGGTGATTCAGTCTCACAAAACACCTCTGATCAAAGCTTCATACATTTTACCAATATCAGCAAAATCTCAGGCAGCATTATCAAAACAGATAACCAGCTGGGAAGATGGTTTGAAACTGTTTAGTAATTATATAACAGCATACATTATTCCAGCAGCACTAAGTGGTGCTATTAACTTCAGGCATAGAATTGCTGTTGCAGGTGAAACTGTCAATGGGCTTTGTCAGGCATTGACAGTTGTAAAACCCAGCAAATCTACTACATCAAACATTTGCTTCCTCTTTACTGGGCAAGGCGCCCAATATTTGAACATGGGTAAGGAGTTATTTGATTCAGAGGACGTGTTTAGTGCTGCCCTTATTGAAGCAGCTAATCAATTTGACATCAATCTTCTTGAAACGATCTTTCCTACTTCCTCTTCCTCCAATTTCCTACAGAAGGCTAACACAGCTTTGTTCAGAACATCTATCACTCAGCCAGCATTGTTTGTTCTTGAATATGCACTAGCCAAGTTCTGGCAGCATATTGGAGTTGTTCCTGGTTCAATGATTGGTCACAGTGCAGGAGAAATTGTTGCTGCAACTATAGCAGAAGTCTTACCTCTGCAAGATGCTGCATATCTTTTGAATGTAAGAGCTAAATTGATGGAACAGTCAGCTGCAGGCTGCATGATAGCATTTGACTTTGACACAGAAAGAGCACAAGTAATCATTGAACACTTCTGCTTGTCTGCATTTATTGCAGTTCAGAACAGTGCATCACAGACAGTTTTGGCCGCAGAAAAATGCCATGAACTTGCACTCAGCTCTGTTTGCATAGAAATGGGATTCAGGCCACGACTGGTTAATGCTAATTATGCCTTCCACACTGCAGTAATGAATGAATCTGCCGAGTTTCTTGCTGGTGAAGCTGCTGATCTCAGCTACTCAACACCTAAACACACTGTTTTCTCAAACATTACTGGAGAAGTGTTAGAAAACGTTGATGCGAATTATTGGAGCAAACACATTACCAGCCCCGTTTTGTTTGATAAATGTATACACACTGCAGAAATACATGGGACAGACTGTTTCCTAGAAATTGGTCCTCACCCTATACTACTCAACTTTGTGATGGGACAGAAGAGTGCTAAATTACCAACTCTTCTTAAGCATGGCTTTGAACTACAATCCATTCTCACATCAGTTGGAGCACTGTATAGTGCTGGAATAGACATAGACTTCAGACATTTGTTCAATACACATGACATTATTGATGTGGCACTTCCAAACTACAGTTTTGATGAACAGAAACACTGGGTCACTCCAGCCACTTCTGCTGTGACAATGGAGCGTGTCCAAATGGCTTCTGTACCAACTGGAGATCATCTCTTACTAGGTGCTCAGGTACCACTAGCAGAAGTTACAAAGTTCTGCTTCATCAATACAATCTATTTGAACAAACCAACAATGATGTTCTTGAAGGACCATAAAGTAGGTGGTCGCATTATTTGCCCTGCAACAGCATTCATTGAAATAATGTGTGCAGCAGTGACATACAAAAGAAACCAAAAACAATCAGTTGGCCTTCATATAACAGGTTTCCGTGCTATATCACCATTAGTGCTAGAGTCGGCACCAGTGCAAATTCAAACTTGGGTTAACAGATTGGATGACAGTTCATGTGAAACTAAGGTATTCAGTCTTCATGAGCCTTCAATGGAATGGAACCTGCATGCAAGCTGCAAAATTAGTCTGCAGCCTGCATTCGAACTGAAGCAAAGTGCAAAGCCAGAAGCACTACCAAATCGTGTTGACAAAGCTACAGTATACAATGTGTTTGAGTCAGTTGGGCTGTCTTATGGGCCTAGCTTCCAAGCCATTCAAGAAGTTCACTATGGAGGTGGCAAGGCTTCTGTGAAGCTGCAAATACCAAAGACTACAGCAGATTTATTTTTTGTACATCCTGGCATGCTGGATAGCATTTTTCAGTCTACATTGTTTGCAGGACTTACCGATTCAAAAACAAGTGATGGACCTGCCGCTGTATTTGCTATTAACAGCATACATATTGACTTAATGTCACCATTATCATCAGCTACTGCTCTAGCATGTTTGACTGAACGAACTGCTATAACAAAGAGTTCAATTGATGTCTGGGATCATAATGGTTTTAAGGTTATCCAAATTGATGGATTTTCTACTCTCCCTATGAAAGAAGAAAGAACGCCAGAGCTGTTTTCTCCTACAGACTGTCTCTACCAACTTGTCTGGTGTTCAGTAGCTCAAGACTGTTATAACAGCTCACAAGATTACAAGATGACTGTAATGATTTCACAAACCAATGTTTGTAAGCTCACAAAGTCTGAATTACAAACACAACTTCGTATGAAAGCTATTATGCTTCCCAACAATTCTTTGCCAAGATCGAAAATCGTTCATTCTGTAGCTCAGCACTCAGACAGAAATCTTATATCTGAACTGTGCACAGTTCTGACTACCTGCAAATCAGCTGTTCAAGCCTCTGCAATCCAAGAAATCTTACTGATTGGCAAAGAGGAAATAAGTTTTAGATTCAAGACAGCTTCAGCTATACTTGCATGCTTGGCGTTGGAGAAGCCAAGTATTGCCATTTCTAACCTACAGATAAGTGGAAGTTATGCAGAAGTAAACAGTTTGTATTCTAGTTCAACGTTAACTCATTCATCGTTCCTGGTCACAGGACCCCAAAAATTCTACAATCAAAAAATTATGAAGGCCATAGAACTACATCAGAGCAAACATCTTGAAGCTGATTTGCCACAAAAGTCATCAGTTACTGTGATCACTGGCGGTCTATCAGGACTGGGTTTTGAGACTGCAAAGGCTCTATCCTTTAGTTCCACTGAACTCGTACTTTTGGGCCGTTCTATGCCAAAAGAATATACTCAAACTTATGTAGACCAAAACAGGTTTCAGCCTCTAATGGTTGTTACTCAAGATATTAGCCATCCCACTGTCTACTCGTTGTTCTCGCATATAAGCTCCTGTTCCATGCTTTCATTATATCATTCGGCTGGTGTGCTGTTAGATAAACTGCTAAGTACACAAACACCTGCTTCACTGCGTACTGTGTTTGAACCGAAGTCACTTGGAGCTATCAATTTGCTGTTAGCTACAATGTCCTACAGTTGCCAAAAGAGCATGTTGTTTTCGTCAATGACAAGCATTTATGGCAACAGAGGACAAGCCAACTACGCTTCAGCTAATGCTGTCCTGGACTGCATAGCCGAGTACTGCAAGACTGTTGGCCAGAAAACTGTGAGCATTAGCTGGGGAGGCTGGGGCAAAGTTGGTATGTCCAAAGACCTTGAGAAGGTGTTTAAATCTGCCGGGATGTTAATGCTTGAGCCTGAAGAAGGCTTAGCTGGTTTGTTCCATATCCATAGAACAGTTCCAGCTGGACACACTTTGTTTGCTAAAATTGATTGGGTAGAAACTGTACCACTGGTGGAACCAGCTGAAACGAAAGTGTGTGAACTTGAAAAAGCACAACTCACTGGCACAATTGAAATCTTAAACATAGTTAAGCAACTCACAGCTGATGTATTGCAAATCAAATTGGCAGACCTGCATGACAAAACAATCGGTTTTATGGAGCTTGGCATGGATTCACTCACTGCAGTTGAGTTTGCAGACCGGCTACAAGATGCACTAGGTGAGCAGTATGAAATTCCACAAACATTAGCGTTTGACTACCCAACAGTAAACGCAGTTACACAGTTTCTCAGTGCACAGATCAAAGAGGTCCAAGAGCCTGAGATTGGTGAAGTACATGCCTATGAAAAAATTGTGAAGCAGTTGACCATGGCAGTATTAAACCTTGCTACAGAACAGTTGTTAGATACTACTGTTGGCTTCATGGAACTTGGAATGGATTCATTGACAGCCGTTGAATTTGCTGACAGGCTGCAAGAGTGTCTAGGCGAAAGCATTGACATTCCATCAACAATAGCTTTCGATTACCCCAGTGTTGCATCAATTGTTCTTTACCTCGAAAACTTGCGCCCCGCTCAGAAACCATTGGAGCAGCAATCTAAACCTGAACTACCAGTGGTCCAAGTGGAAGAGCGAATTGACATTTGCATAATAGCTGCAGCGTGTATTATGCCAATCAACTCACTAGACAATCTATCTCTGCACAATACTCTTAAAGCTGGAATGGATTGTGTAGACACAGTACCAGCCAGTCGATGGAAAAACTCTGATTACTATGATCCAAACCCTGATGCCCCAGCCAAAATGTATGTAAACAAATCTGCTTTTATCTTCAAAGACATAGGTCAGTTTGATGCATTGTTTTTTAACATTAGTCCTAGAGAAGCCAAAGTCATGGACCCACAACAGCGACTACTGCTTCAAACAACTTGGCATGCCTTAGAAAACGCTAAGCAAGCCACCATAACCATTGACCAATCTGAATCCAGTGTTTATGTAGGCTGCCAGGGAGTTGAATATTCAGATCTTTTAGCAAGCGGTGATGGTCTTGACTCTTCGTTTGCCACTGGCTCTAACACCAGCATTTTAAGTGGTCGAATTGCATATTTCTATGGAATGCAAGGCAGTACAATGACTGTCAGTACAGCTTGCTCCTCATCCCTGGTTGCTCTTCGGCTTGCTTTTCAGGAACTTCTGCTAACAGAAGTCACAAGGCAGTCAGCATTTATATCGGGTGTTGATCTTATTGTAACGCCATTTGGAATGGTTGTGCGCTGTAAGAGCAAGATGTTATCGCCAGACAGCCACTGCAAGACCTTTGACAGAGCCGCAGATGGTTTTGTTCGAGGTGAAGGCTGTGCAGTTATTGTTATTCAAAACAGAAGCACAACAGACAACGATCCAGCCTGCATGGCTAGAATTGTATGGAGCTCAGTAAATCAAGATGGACGCAGCAGTGGTTTAACTGCTCCAAACCGCATTGCTCAAGAAACGCTTCTTTCTGGCGTTCTGAAACATTGTACGAAATGGAGTGGAGATAAGATCTCGCTTGCAGAAACCCATGGAACAGGAACTTCACTCGGCGACCCAATAGAAGCACAAGGTTTATGCAATGTGCTCAACCAAACACGATGTGGATCTAATTCTGTTGCATTTACCACTGTGAAAGCAAATATGGGGCATCTTGAAGGGGCAGCTGGAGCAGCTGGACTTTTGCGAGTCATTCTGTCCCTAAAATCAAAATATGTTTACAAACACAGAAACTGGGCCGTTATGAACAAAAACATAACGCTAATGGCCAGCTCTGGGGGCATTCTGCCTCTAGAAGGTTACACATGGCACAATGACAAATGTGGAACAGTTAGCTCATTTGGAATGAGTGGCACAAATGCTTGCACCTTGCTTACAGAATCTCATCGTGATTCAATAAAAGATCAATCACTAAAGGCAGCATATTTGTTGCCGCTATCAGCCAAAACAGGCAAAGGTCTGCAAAACTTGACTGAGGTGTGGGCCAGTTCCCTCGCCAAATCTTTCACCTTATCTCTTGAGAGGTACTTAACTGCAGCTACATGTTTTAGAGAACACTTCAGACATCGAATTTCAATTATGGCGAAGAGTAGAACTCAGTTGGTGGAGAAACTGAAACACCAGAAAATAGACCAAGAACCACCGTCATTTGCTAACAAAATCTGCATGCTATTCACAGGACAAGGCTCGGAGTATCCGACAATGGGTTTGGAGCTCATGGAGAGCATTCCAGCATTAAAACAAAGTTTAAATTATGTCCTTGAGGAGTTAGACACACACTTTACAGGGACCAAACTTAGCCAGATTCTGCAACCCAAGAACCTAGAAGTAGAACCAGTCAGAAACACTAGTGAACTTTGGCACTGCATGCAATATGCTCAACCTGCAGTCTTCTGTCTCGAATACTGCCTCGCTAAGCTGTGGCAGAATCTTGGAGTTATGCATTCCTGCTCTATTGGTCACAGTGCTGGTGAAATAGCTGCAGTTGCTGCATCTGGTGCCATTGAACTTAGAGATGCATGTGAGTTCATTACTATGCGGGGATACTTTATCGATCAGTCACCAAACGGCACCATGGTTGCTATCAACACAAATATTAACCGTGCTTTGAATATTATACAAGGACTGTATGAAAATGTTTGGATTGCAACTGAGAACAGTCCATTCCAGATAACCATATCGATGTTTCAATCAGTGTCTGATTCAGTCATCAAAGTCATTAGCGAATTGGGATTCCAAACAAAGGTGATACAAAAACGAATCGGTTTTCACTCTCCTGTTATGGACCAAATTGCAGACGATTTCTGCGATGCAATTGATGCATATGATTACAAAACCTTGCCAATTAATGTATATTCCAACCTCGATGGATATCCTCTGACAACGCTTAATGCACAATATTGGAAACAGCACCTAGTAAGTACAGTAAAATACCAACATTGTGTGCAGAGTGCACTAGCTGATCAGTGTGATGCTTTTATTGAAGTGGGTCCGCATCCAGTACTGATTAATATTTTGGCACAAAATCTGACCTTGCCGCAAAACCCCTTACTCCTGGAATCACTGAATAGGAAGAACGATGATTTGCCAACACTATACACATCCATTGGAAAGATGTATACAGCAGGCTCAAACATAAATTGGGGTTTATTAGTTTCTGCAGAGCCGTTCGATGGAGCGTTCTTTGTTCCAAATTATGCATTTGATGAGAGCAGATACTGGGTATCATTAACACTACCACAAGCGATTCAAGTGACGCAACCATCTGCAGTTGTGCAACCAACAGAGTACACCACTATGGAAACCGATTTCTACATGACTATTTGGTTACAACAGGAAGTTTCAGGCTCTTTGTCACAGGACTGTTCACAGTTAGCTGTATGTGCCAGTGGAAACCAAGCATTGCCCATACTAAATGCACTTAAACGAAAGGTGTCACTGCTTTGCAGTCACAGTTTACATGCTTCTTTAGACAGTGTGTGGTCATCTGATCACACTAAGAGCAGTGTCTCTTCTTGTCTATCTCTGATTAATTTTACTAAGCTGTTAGCACATAAAAAGTCACATAAACTATCTGCTATTACACAACAGACCTCTTCTGTTACCAATTCCCAATGCATTTTGACCAGTGATGGGTTACTAACAGGGCTTATCTGTTCTTTATCAGCTGATATTCCCCAGCTTAATGTTCATCACATTATGCTGTCACAACCATATTATAAATCAGGACTTTCTGATGTGATTTTAGTAAGCGAAAAAGAGCTTTTTGAAACCTACACTATCAAAACCAATTCTGTCTGGAAATACAAACTGTACCTAAGACTTCACACTGCAGTACACAAACCACTTTGGTCACCACAGCATACAGACTCATGCACATCAATTGTATTTGGTGGACTCACTGGACTTGGCTTCGAGACTGCAGACAGCAGCTGTTCTAAATCTTCAATGGCCACGGTAATGGTAGGTCGTACTAGGCCTAAACTGGAATATGAAAGAAGAATCAAAAAGATACAAACCAGTGGCAAAGCTATGGTTTCAGCAGAATGCAGTGTGCTTAATGCAGATGACTTAGGTCAGCTGTTTGAACATTGTGATATCTCCCAACTACGATTATTCCACTCAGCAGGAGCGTTTGACTACTGCCCAGTGGTCCACCTCACCCTCAGTAGCATAAAGAAAGCAGCAGAAGTAAAGTGTGCAGGAGCAGTCAGTGCTTGCCGCTTCACTGATTCATACAACCGGCCTAATCTCTACTTGTACTCATCAGTTGTGAGTGTATTAGGAAACCGCGGTCAGCCAATGTATGCTGCATCAAACAGTGCACTTGACACATTGGCAGATAGTTTTTACAAAACTGGTCACAACATGCTGAGCATAGGATGGGGTAACTGGTCTGGTGTTGGCATGGCTGCAAATCAAAATGATGAGACATTCAAGTCAGTGGGTATGATTCCAATTCTCCCTCTGGAGGGCTGTGAAGTCTTGAAAGATATTCTCCCTTTTAACAGTCATCCTTGCGTAATTTATGCAAAACGTGATTGGAACCGTATTTTAGACCTTCGCCCTGAGATGGCTGGATTCGTTGATCAAATAATCCAGCAACATGCAGTGGAAATACTCCATTCAAGTGATGTTCATGCTGAACTAGACCCTTCTAATATGGGTGCTGACGAGTTCAGAAACCTAATTAGATCTATTCTTTCACCTCTATTGCATTTAGAAACTGAAAGCTCATTTGATTCTTATGATGGGTTCATGGAACTGGGCATGGATTCAATCTCGGCAATTGAGTTTGCAAATAAATTGCAAGCAAAACTTGGGGCGACAATTCAAATACCTCGCACAATTGTGTTTGACCAGCAAACCATTTCTGCTGCAGTGCAGTACTTAGTGAGCAAAACAGCTGCTCACAGCAAGCCTGTACCAGTTGTTGAAACGTCTATAGCAGCTGGACCAGTTATAGCAAACAAGTTGTTGCCAATACCATTAACAGCTCAACAAGAGGCATTGTATTTTGTGACTGTTTTTGAAGGAGGTGTTACTCGCAGTTACAATGTCCCAATAATAGTGAATTTAGAAAAAGTTTCTTGTGAAGCTTTTGGTGTTGCAACATCTATGGTAATACAAAATCATGCCATTCTCCGATCTTCCATTTTGAATGTAGCACAGCCATGTCAAGTTGCCCACTCCCTAACTGAAGCTTATCACTGCTTCGCAACTGAGGTATGCAAACAGCCTGAGCGGGTAAAGTGGCTTCAGGCCAATTATGATTTCAACATCCACAGAGATTCAATGTTCAGAATTCGATCTATAGTATCAAAGCAGGGAGTCGCTGTGTGTTTCACATTGCATCACATTATTATTGACTTTATCTCAATGGGCATTGTATTCAAGCAGATCATTCAGCATTACTGCACACTCACTGAGCAACCACATGTGCCACAGTTAGCCAAGCAAACGTTCCAAAATGCAGACTATGCTGTATGGCAACAGAACTTTTTCAAAAGTTCTGAGTATCAATCTCAACTTGAATACTGGTCCAAGCAATTAGATTCATACTCAGAGCTTCAGTTTCCAACAGACAAACCACGACCATCCATTCTGGGATTCCAGGGCAGAACACTGTGGTTCTCACTAAATACTATGCTAACAAATGGTTTACGAATATCAACGCTTAGAGCTAACAGCACTCTCCATAGTCTAACTGCTTCAGCTTTCTTGCAAACACTAATCATGTACACAAACCAGTCTGATATACTTTTTGGCTCATTCTTAGCTGGAAGAGAACATACATTTATGAATAACCTGATTGGATATTTTGTAAACACTATTCCAGTACGGTGTGCCATAAGCGAAGCAAATCACACCATTGGCCAGCTAGCACAGAAGATTAAAGGTGTGCTCCTGGAAGCTTTTGACAACTCTGGAGTACCATTTTCCAGTCTCGTCGACCATCTCAATGTTGAACGTGTGGCCAGCAAAGCAACACTTTTGCAAGTGTTGTTCCAAACTTTAGTTGGTGCACAACAACAAGATGGAACTGGCTTCATAGAAATTAACTTGGAAATAGCACAGTTTGATTTCTGTATGTCGCTTAATCAAAGAACTGATTTAATTGCTGGCAAGGTTGAGTACAACACTTCAATCTTCTATCAGCATACTATTGGCATGATGATACGCAATTATATTGGAAGCTGTCAACAGGTTGTGGTTGAGTACACCAACAACACACTGAGCTTATCTGCTCTGCGCCTGCCAGCTAAGTTTTCTGTTGATGGTGATCAAATTATTGGCGTTGACACCTTAAACAACTACTCAACTCTTGTAACCATAACTGACAACTGCGAAAAATCAATTCCTGAAATCATGCTCAGTCAGTTAAATAGGAGTAGTAACAAGTTAACATTGCAGGATGTGAACAAGAGCATTCCTTCCAGCAGAACTGCACAATCCACTGCCAATATTGGCCACCATATGGGGTTGACTATAGTGCAATCACATTGCACTTTCCTTAAAGTCGACAGTCCGACTGTTGTGAATATGCATAGGAGTGTAGATGAAGTTATTGCATTTATGTCTGTTCTTGCAGTAGGAATGCCGTTTGCTCCTGTGGATCCAAAGTATCCTAAAGGCAGAATTGATTACATTACAAAAGATGTCAAGTCTTGCCTAACGGTTTCAAATGTAACTACAGAAGGCATAAAACTTGGCAAATCCTTCATTTCAATTTCAAACACAGAGATGGACTTAGTGTACGTGATTTACACGTCAGGAAGCACAGGTCGTCCAAAAGGTGTGAGCATTACTCACAAGTCTCTACTAAATATAATTACCAGCTTGCCTGAAATGCCGCATTTCTCCCACCAGGATTCTGTTATTCTGGAAGGGGTTAATCTGACATTTGATGGCAGCATGACTGATGTATTCTCAATGATAGTCACAGGCTCAACACTCTATCTGTGCTCAGATTCTCTTAACGCCATCAATGAGCTGACATACTGCAATGCCAGCATAACTTACATGCCAATCGCAGTTGTCAATGAGAGTTCAGATGTACAGCTAAATGTGCTGGCATCTATAGAGTGGTACACTTGTGGTGGTACATTATTGTCACAACGCTGTGCTGACTACCTGATGAACAAAGGGCTATGCATTGCCAACTATTACGGCCCAACTGAGGGCACAATTCAACAGGTAACAGCTAGATTTAGCATTGGCTCTCTCACAAACCAAATTGGTAAGCTAATTCCTAACATTTCTGTGCTAGTCGCCAATTATGGACAGCTTAATCCAGCAGCGTTTGGAATAGCAGGTGAACTTCTAGTTGGTGGGAAGTGTCTGAGCCGTGGCTACAACAATCTGCCTGAAATGACAGCAGAGAAATTTGTATCTGATCAGGTGTCATCACCAGAACAGAAAACTAAGCATGGTCATAGATTCTATAGAACAGGTGATGTAGTAATGCAGACTATGGATGGCCAGTTCAAATACATAGGCAGAAAAGACTTTCAAATCAAATTGCGGGGTCAAAGGATCGAGCTCGAAGAAATCGAGCAGGTTCTAGCTGCCCATGATGAAGTGCGCTTAAGTGCAGCAGTAATTGTTGGCAACACAGACACTGACAAACAAATAGTTTTGTATTTTGTGGGCTGCGATGAAGCAAAATCACACAGCCAGCAAGAGAGCGAGCTGCACCAGTATCTTACACTAAAACTGCCTGCCTATATGGTGCCTAGTGCTATAATACGTTTGGAGGCTATGCCATTAACTTTCTCAGGCAAAATTGACAGAAATGCACTTAAAGAGAAGGGCCTAATTGGCTCAAAAAGTCCCACTAAAAAGCGTCCACCAAGAAATGCTGTTGAACAGCAGATCTTTGATATCTGGGTTCAAGTTCTTGGCACACAGGAGTTTGACATTGACTCTGACTTTTTTAAAGTAGGCGGAAATTCACTAAAGGCCATGGTTGTAACCCATAAGCTTTGGGCTTCACTGGGTGCCATTTACCAAGTTGCAGACGTGTTTCTGCGCCCAACAATTGCAAAGCTTGCAAAAAAGAAGCTTCTACAAGAAATTAGAGATTCAGAGGCAACTCTGAAGCTATTCAATTCAATTGTAGCTAGCGTTACTGGCAAACAAACTCTCTCAGCCAGTTACAATCTGTTTGAAGAGGAAAAACCATTTGAAACTCTATGCAAATTTATGGCAGAGCTCCACAGTCATGGGGTAGATGCCACTGTCATGGATGTGTTTGAAAATCCAAGTGCTTTGTCACTGAGTCAGTTGCTAACTGGCAAGTCAACAGTTGATCAGCCAGTAGGAAGCACAATTACTCCAACCCTGCTAACCGAACAATCTCAAAAGTTGCTCACTTTTGAAGTGCTTGGAGGGCTTCAACATCTGCCTTATACATCATTAGTAACACAGCTCTCTGGACTGGGCCATGTATTTGGCACTCAGCACTCAAAACAAGTGAAATTTATAAGCAAACTGAAGTCACATCACAAAGTGATTGAGAGCTTCAAGTTTGACAGCATAAAAATGTTTCAAGACAACTTCCCAGTCATGCTGGGCAAATCAGCTGCTGGATTCTTGGCCAGTGAAATGGCCTGGCAGCTCAGTCAGCAATTTGACCAATCAACTTGCTGCATCTTATTGGATGCATTCCCAGCACATGTTCTGGCTGCAGCAAATAGAATCCAAGAGTATGCTGAGAACAAGAAACTGTATGACGAATTCAAAATTAAAGTGACTAAAGCTGACATGCAATATATACTCAGACACATAACGAAAATGCATGAACTGTTCCTGGGACAGAAAACCCCTTACAGCAAGCACAAGCTGTATCTGTTCCGTGTATTTGAACCTCAACTACCATACCTATGTGACCTTGGGTGGCAAGAATCTAGTGAGAAACTTGTCTCCATAGATGAGGTGCCAGGGGAACATTTGACCATGCAAAACGATGAGTTCAGTCAAAAATTGGCAGCTAAAATTAGCGCAATTCTGGCTGAACAACGATCTTTGTCCGTCTAAGTGTTTGTGTTGTCTTCTGTGTTTATGTTTTATGTGTTAGGTTTTCGTGTGCACTTGCTGGTTTTGGTCCTTATAGGTCGTGTCTAACATTAGGATTGTCTAAATTACTATGCATTATGTAACGTGCCGTTTTGTAATGAATGCACGCATCACATGCACTGTCTCATGGTTCTGTCTTCCACAAGGTCCTTGTCTCATCAGTTTCCTTTTGAGTGCGTTTTTCCTTTTGAGTGCGTTTCAAGTCCCTGTACATACAGAAGTATATTTCGACTTTTTACCAGAAAATCTTTGTGGTGTACAGATATCACGTTTTGTTTATAAATGCTATGATGTTCAATGAATAATATTCTACATTTGTATACTTGATTGTCAATACAACTTTTCTAAGCTGTGGTTATTGTCCACTCCTTTCTGCAAATCTGCTACTACTGTATATATGTCTAAAAGCAGATACTATATTTACTGCTTTGTACTATATAGCTGATGATCTTTCTATCATTATCTTGAAACTTGTTGTTCCTGCCTATCATCGCAAGCCTGAATATATTATGAATCGAAATGAATCAAGGAAAGGACAGGCTCATGGAATCGTGGAAGTGAGCAATATCACAAATATATTTATTTCAATCAATATGTGGAGTAGAGATGGACAATGAGAGTTACTATGGGACATATGCTTGCTTTTGCACTATCTCATCTATCATAACGGAATCGACCTATCAAGGAGCAAAACGGCGACTGAACTTGACATTTCGCTTTTGTACCGTTGATAATCAATATAATCTGCTGATGTCACGCTTCTTTTTCTCACATAAAAGTATACGCACCGGAAGGTGACGTTCCTTACACCTTACAAACATGACAATTTCTGCAAACACAGGTGCTACACTAGGGGACTCTAATAAAAAGCATTCACTCTAATCAGGATAATATTTTGTTGTTCTTTGTTCAAAAAACAAAATCAGCGTGCTGTTCGTTATCCAAGGATGCAATCAGCATAAAAAATTGTTGTATAATTGTTGTCAGAAATGCAATCAGAGTAAAAAACTGCTGTGCGTTCGCCAAACATGCAATCAGCCTAAAAAATTGTTGTTTGTTTGCCAAAAATTGCAATCAACGTAAAAAAAGTTGTTGTTGCTTCATCAAAGATGTAAGCAGTGTGAAAACCATACATACATGGGCCCAGACATGGGCTAGCATTTCGGCTGAGGGGTGTAGAATTTTCAATTCCTGAGGGGGGCTGAGGGGGAGGAGCGCCTGAGGGGGCTAAAGGGGTGGTAAGCCTAAAAGTCCGATTTTTCGCGAAAATCAATGTTTTTCGGCTTATTTTTCATTAAAATATGCTAAAATAAGCTATTCTGAGCTCATATACACCTAATCCAGGCATATTTTTATCATAATTTTTTATACAAAATTCTTCCAAAAAATTCCTGAGGGGGTAGCGCCCGGCTGAGGGAGGTAGGTCAGAGCCTGAGGGGGGCAACCCCCCTCAGCCCCCCCCCTTTGCCCATGTCTGCATGGGCCAGAGGAGGGCTGAGCTTAACCCTCCTCCTTGCCGGCCGAAGCCCCCTCAGACGTCCATACACTCTCCTCAAAGAAATTTGGCAATTTTTGGAGATATCGGTAATTTTGTAGCGATTTAACTACTTTTTTTCGGAATTCCGCCTACCTCCGCTCTGACCCCTACTGTACGTACATTTTTCCGGCTCATGTATAATAAAAACTGTCGAAAACGCAAAGGGGTTTGACGTAGGTACGGTAGGCACTATACTACACTCCCTAGCGTTTCCGCCGAAAGTAAGGAAAAAGAACCTATTATGATTTAAGCAATAAAACTTTCACATTAAGATTGTCTCTAAAGTCGTGTCTCGTTAATTTGACCACCTTAAATCGGATATACGGCTTCCGGACAAGATTTTGGCAACATCCCAGTTTTCCGATGTTGGATGTTATTGATACACCGTACACGTATGTTTCGTTAATCCGGATCTGGATTCGTTAATCCGAACAAATTTGCGTTCCCACACCGAAACTAAATTTATGGTAAAGTAATTCGTTAAATCCGGCTTTCGTTATTTAGGATAAAATCCCTGTTTGAAACCCTGTGAATTTTCAATGGACATGGACTATGCTTTCTGTTGAGTCAGATCAGAATAACCTGACTTTTTGCCTGTTTAGAGGTTAAATTGGGCGGTGCTAGAACAGCTGATGTGTAGCTAACAAACAGCTGTTATTTAGAAGATTTGATCCGAAAACGGTGTTTTAACTTAATTTCGATAAGCTGGGTATTCACGCATTCGCGAGTCCAGACGAAATTGACTGGGCCAAGTTGGATTAAGAGACACGACTGTATTACATACGTAGTACACTTTGAAGGTCAGTTTTCCTTAATTACCTCGCCTCTTAAAAACCAAACCTCGTCTCTCATAATGTTTTCAGAGACGCCTGTGCCAAAAAACCACAACGTAAATTATTCAGCGATAGAAAGCTGTTCGTTAATCAGTTCATCGGAATCTACCACGAAAATTTATTTTCTAATTGCTATGTACGTAGTCTTCTAATATCCGATATTGAGCTTTCCTTTGGGAGCGACTTATCTACGGCAAACTACAGCGTCCTTAAAAGACATCACTGTTCCAAAGAGATACTGAAACGTTCAAAAGAAGCAAAGAAACGCATACTAAGCTGAACAGAACACAGACAGTCAGGGAGTCCAGTTCACTTTAGGCTGTGTAGCTACAAATGGCTACAATAAGCTGAACTGGTCTAAAATAGCTTAATCCGGCTATGTAGCCCTGAATCGCTAGGTAGCCATTTATGGCTATTTTAAACAATTCAGGCTAATAAAGTGGTTTTTAGCTATAAATGGCTAGGGAGCTATAGAGCCATGCATCGCTAACGTAGCCTATAATTGGCTAAAAAAGCCGTAAATGACTGCAAAATCGGTTTTGTGGCCTTTTAATTTTGTAGCCATTCATGGCAATTTTAACCAGTTTTAGGCTACCTTTGGCCATGAATGGTTATAAATTCATAAATGGCCTAAAGTGGACTAGTCTCCCTGAGTGACAGACAAAAACATCGAAATCTACTGTACTAGATGCCGCTTTTGAAATCACCTTAGTCATTTTGGAAGAGCGAATATACAGTATGTACAGTATAGATTTAAAAATGTCCCATCGCTTTTTTGACATTCAATCAAACGTTTCGTTCTCGTTCTGTTCTTTATTGATTTAGCTCAAATTTTCAGCAAGAATTAACAGGACGAGTGGCAAGTTTGGAGCAAAAATTTCAACTGGTGCTGCGGTTCTATGACCCGAAAACTAAAGAATCAGTGTGGTTCACGCAAATTCCATTTTTTCGGTAATTCAAAGAGTACGGCTTTGAAACTTGCATGAATTAAGGTTGTTGCCATTGAGCATAACATGTTGACTGGGCAGCCCAGTAGCTCCAAGTCCAATAAAATTGGGGAATTTCAAAAACATAACCGAAAATCCCATAGTTAAGGTAGGTAAGAAACCCGCACCTTCTAGAATCACAGCATTGAATCAGTTGTAAGTACAGATTTTATCAGGAAGCTCGACAAATGAATGAACCTGATGATTAAGATGAAGGGGCGAAACTCAAATCAACAGTGTATGTCACTTTATTTGTAGCATATAGCAATTAAGTTGCTGAATTGCATTTCAATTTTCTGTATAAAGTGAGTTACACATCATAGAATAGAACCTTTCCCGCGGTGTTTATCGGAAATCTTCAAAATCATCGTTTTACCGGTTTTACGAAGAAAAGTCTGATTTAGACATGTTTTCGAAATTCCACAATTTTATTGCTATTTGAGCTACGGGGCCGCCCACTCAATGTGTTACGGTCAATGGCAACACTAATCATTCTTGCAACTTTCAAAGCCAGACTCTGAATTGAACTACCGACAAAAAACTAGACTATCCGTGGACCACAAGGTTTTTCTGGTTTTTGGGTCATAAAATCAGCAAGAGTCCGAATTTTCGCACCAATCCTTGTATAACGTGTAGCCAGTTGTCTTGATAATTTGTGATGAAAATTTGAGCCAAATCGGTAAGAACTGCCCGACAACAAAACGTTTGAGTGAAGGTCAAAAAAGCGATCGGGCATTTTTCTATCTATACTGTATAGATATACTATACTGTAGACTGACTGAACACAAAGTTCTGAGTGTAACCATTCTTCTGTTTACCCACTTTTTCGTCGTCTTTATGTGTGTTTTCAGTCTCTGAGAACTCCATCAGTCCGTTGGAGTATTCAGGGCTAACAAAAAGGTGTGATTTCAAAGGGACACATCACAATATTATATTATAGTCTCCATTTTAAAATGTTCCATACGGTTTATTATCACCGGTTAACGTGAGCTGCTGCTGTTCTCTGGGGGCATCTCTTTCCGATGTTATCACTGTCGGCTGAGAACGGGCTGGCAGCAGAAAATACTTCTCCAAACTAACCGACGGCAATTCAACAACGCAGGTGAAGCCAATGGCCGCAATAAAACTGAAGAGGTACTGACCCAGGAAGGAACCGATCAACGACCAAGCATTGGACAGGGTATACGGTAGCGGCAGCCACAAGAAAAATTCGCCGATCACCAACACCTGTACAATATAGAAAGCGTAGGTCAAGTTGCCCATAGCGATGAATGGCCTGGTGCTGAGCAATCTATTCAATCCATTGGCATAGCCTGTATGGCAGGCGAAAATCAGCCACGCCACACACACCGGGAACAGAACCTCTGTCCAGTTGTCCAGAAAACTCTCGTAGACTGGCAGTTTGTAGCCGTTTAGCAAGGGCCACCGGCCAAACACAGTCCAAGCCATGCCTAGAAAGGCCAGAGCAAGCAGAAAATGACAGAAGACACGGCTGACCCGTTTCTTTGTGGTAAGAAAGTAGCCCAACACCAGTCCGAAGAGAAAACTGTGAAATTTTGTGTAGACTGCCACTCCAACTACAGCACACGGGTCCATCATATTGTCGCCCGTGTTCCATAGCATCACAGGTCTTTTACAAGAGCCCAATAGAGACGATCTGGTTAGTATGCTGACTGCTGAGGCTACGGTCAAGAGGAAAAAGCCAAAAGTTTGACTGAAGTGGAGAGAAACTAGAAAAATAGGACTGAATAGGTAGCAGACTGCGTCGGCTCCCAAATACCACAACCACAAGGCACAGTTGTTGGGCAGAAGAGCGTTTAGAAAGAACAAAACCATCCACCATTGCTTGTTACAGTCGCAATTGGGATCGAAAATCGGCCAGCTTGTTCTGAAATACGTACATACGGTTTGGCTCTTTATTCCCTACGCTAAAAATATCTTAGAACAATATGGGCAAAATAGCCTTTTTCGACGAAAAATATGCCAAAGGAGGTTGATTTCAGTCCTAAATCTGACTTTTTGTGGTTTACAGTCCACCACACCTGTTGTCCACTACTGTAACACTCTTTCTGCACAGTTCAGTTACTAACATGTACTGTATGTTGTCTTGCTTGGGCGACAAAATAAATAAATAGAATTTCGACTAAGGGGAGGTAAATTTTTAAATCCTGAGGGGAGCTGAGGGGGCAGCGACGGCTAATGGGGGGTTGAGGGGATGGTAAACCAAAAAGTCCAATTTTTTACTAAAATGAAGGTTTTTAGGCTTATCTTTGACTACAATAGCTTAAAATAAGCTATTCTCAGCTCTTTTACACCTAATCTAGGCATCATTTTATCATAATTTTCTGTACAAAATTTTTCCTAAAAATTCGTGACCATGGTAGCGGCGGCCTGAGGGAGGTAGGTCAGAGCCTGATGGGGGGTAAAACCCCTCAGCCCCCTCCCCTCTTTGCCCATGTCTGCAGTCCACCTCAGCCGCCGCTAACAACTCCACTCCTACCCAGCCCCACCAAAATTTCAAAATCCTATCCCTCTACGAAACGTCATCCAATTTATGTCTGAGACCTACAGTGTATATTACCCAAAGTAGCAACTTAGCAGAGGAACCTGGTAATTTAACGTACGTGCGTATGCCTACCTATGCAGCTACATAAGTCTGTAAAACCGCAACTTTGAGAGTTCAGATTTTCGACTTAGAGCTTATAGGGTTTTTAGAACTCTACTACACTTCCTAAACTCAACCCTTGCAGACAAACCCACCCATCCGCCCCTACCACGGTCCGTACGTTAAAAGAATGCCCCTCATGAACTCAATCGCTACTTTTACCACCGATACACAGGAGACAGACCGACCTGAATAGAGATAATCGAAAATCGAGCAACCACATTATAACGACGGCGATTACGGGCGGCCAGAGTCTAAGCAGTCGGTGTCGGTAGAAGAGGAACCAATACTTGAGCGATCGGACTGAATCCGGCTGTCTGTGTACTTTTGGAAACCAAGTGTAAGCCAGAACACAACCACTAATCACGAAAAAGGCATGCACCGGCAGGAAGGTGTTGAGCAAGGGTTGGAAGAGGAGCGACTTCTTTAGGTTCATGTCCAGATGGGGGTCGCTGATATTTTTGGCAATCATCAGGTCGAATCTG
Organism: Sabatieria punctata; assembly: GCA_030248155.1. Lineage (NCBI taxonomy): Eukaryota > Metazoa > Nematoda > Chromadorea > Araeolaimida > Comesomatidae > Sabatieria > Sabatieria punctata. The sequence continues at coordinate 5,997 of JASANB010000625.1, read as the reverse complement.
ACCATCCACGAATGACAAACCAGAATCCAGGAGATGGCCACCGTTCTCACTCCGAACAGACAGCCGATTGTGCGCGCGGTCAGTTTGGTGCAGAAAATTTTGGGCAGATTCTGACGCAGCGAAAAGCTCAGACATAGCTTGTGATAGAAACGCAGTTGCGCCGGCTTAAAACAGTCAAAAACGGTGCTGAAAATTAGTAGAAACAGTAGCAGAATGCAGACTACCAGTTGACCTTGGGGAAGTGGCGAAATTTGGTGCAACAGGTGAAATTTTTCTGAAGAGTTTATAGAAGAAGAGCAAAATCGGTTTCTTTCCGACATCTTTAGTAATAATAGTGCGTTGCGCAGTGGTATAAGTTGAAGACTGTGAAAACCGGTTTCCTATCGTAATAAACACTGTTTAATGTTACGCAAACCACTAAGTTCTAGCGCCTGAACGCATCTACCAAACAATTTTGGTACGTAATTGTCGCAACGTGTGGCTATTTAGACGTCTACAAAGACTATCTGACAGTACAGTAGTTTTTCGAAGATAAGCCGCTTCCAAAACAATACCCACATAAAAAAAGGTTATACAATCTGGCACTTGACGCCGTTTACGATACTGGCACCAAATACGTATAGTATGACAGTACCATATGTATATGGTAGCGGTACCTAGGGTAGTCGTATGGTGCCCCACGTTCGGAGACTGTTGTCACCCATGGCTATGGGTAGGGGTACCGTTTATGGTACCACTACCACATATGATACGAAATCTGAACAGAGTGGTACCATATATTGTACCGGTACATGTACCATTGCGAAGGTAGGGGTACCATAAATGGTACGACCACGGTGGCCGAATGTGGGGGTGGGTACCATATATGGTGCCAGCACCATAAACGGCGTAAGTGCCGGACTGTTATAGCCTACCCGGAAGAGCCAGTAATTAAATTAGTGTTTGTGTATTAAACGAACAAACAAAGCGACTTACAGTACAAGAGGTCCGACGAATCGTTCTCAGTCCAATTAGAACTTGCTCTTCTTCACTGGTCAAATAAAATAGGTAAGTGACATTCAGGAAATTAGCAAATCTTTCTCAGTCATTCCTATAGGGTCGCAAACGGTTTCAGCGCCTCTGAGACTCTCTTCCAGTTTAGCCATAGAGATCTAGAACTATATGATTTAGCTTTTGAATACAGTATTCGGATCGGAGTAGAAAAGCAGTTTAGGCTGGCCACCACAGCTGCAAACCCGATCAATCACGTACGCAACACTACCTGCGCGCGCAAGCAGGGTATTTTTACACACTGCCTGCATGCCACTAAATGTGAGATCAGAGACGATCGATATTCTTTGTTCAGGCGGCAAAAACAAAGAGCGTGATTGGTGTCTGGCCAAAGTCTTTTACATTGCCGAAAAGCACATCGTCGTCAATCCTTTCTTGTTCGAATGACAGAGGAAGTGATGCGCGGCTTTTGTCTAGCCGCATAGTAGCTATACTCATGGACGACTAAAAACTACTGGACTGATCGCGCTCCCGACCGCTAATACATACTTAGGGTAACTTTACAAGTCCATATCTTTGGAACCGTTCGACCTACAAACAATGTAGATACATCTTTAGAATCCTCACGGTATCAGCAATCGAACGCTGTGCTCAAATCGCTTTCAAACCCACTAAAAGAAAAGTTGATTTTTTTCCATCGCGCAAATTAGGATTACCGATCAATGTTGCGCAGATTAGGTTGCACCACAGTACAGAGCTCGGCTCCCTTTACAACTTTGGTCTATGGCCCAAAGCGCTCCGACGCATCCATAAGGAGTTATTTGCAAAAAAACTCTGAATATATTAAATACATGGGAAACATGCATTAACAGCAGAGAAGCGACCGGAAAAAAGAATATCAGACAAGATATTATGAACACTGGACCAAAAGCACAGGAGAATGAAAGTAGCATTACATACAGTTACCGACTACGTCCAAACTTTGTTATTTTGGCATGCGCACTGCGCTTAACACCAGAAGCAGTGAGCTTCTTGACGAGGTTTTTACACATGAAGTTGAAAAATTTGGTGACGAGAACTCGGGCAAACGAGTGACCCAGCAGACAGGAAAGCTCAGAAACCAGAACATCCAGTAGCTGGGAATCCTCTTCTAACAGCAACAAGACGGTTTCAACAAATATTGGCCGGTGAAAATCGCAGTGCAGAAACTTGTCCTTGAGAGTAGGGTCGTTTTGAATGCAAGAAAAGACGAACCAGGCTTTCAGACAGATTCCAAAAGCTGCAGCACTCGGGACAAATAAATTAATTTCACTCAGAAACAAGCTGATGTTTTCTGAGTCTCCTTCAATTTCAAGGGGAGGCAGCTCAGATTCCCTTTGATCTGGGTCGAGAAGAAGCTCCTTGCATGAAACACAACGCCTGCCCATGGTTCGTGTTTGTAGCCAGTTCTGCAGCCGGGCACAGAGCACGTGAACGGCATTGCACTCTGAAACGCTAAAACAATAGATCTATGTACATATCACAGAAAAAACGAACCCGCTAAGCGCGAATGTCATGAACCAATTAAGAATCATCAGTCGAAGAAAAAAACAGAAACGAAATTCACTTAAGAAATGAATAAAGCAATTAGCAAGCCGATACAATGAGAAAAAAAGCCAGTTTTGGCCTATGTATCTGCAATGGGTGGAGAGTCGTGAAAAAAGATAAAAGAAGTCAATGAGATAGGTTACCTACTTTGTATCTAGTATCCATACATGGGCCAGAAAAATCCGGAGGGGTGTCTGGAGATCTTGGGGAGGGGCGGGGGCCCGGAAAAAAGTCCAAACAAACGCCTATTTTGCCCTAAATAAGCGAAAATTTTCTCCCTCCGGGAGGGGGGTCGGAGAGGGGGTATGGCCGACCGAGAGGGTGGTGTTGGCTGGCAAGGGGAGGGGGTAAGCCCCACCCTTACCCTACGCGGCCCATGTATGCTAGTACCAAGAATATATTCTTGCTAGTACCGATAAATGAATCGAAAAGGAAGACAAGAAAAACCGGGGGCAAGCCAAATCTCATGCCACTTTTCTACCCTTATCTCATTCACTAAATAGAAGAAAGAAAACTGAGGTAGGTAGGCAAAAAGAGCAGAACAATTAAGGTTAGTGGGTGGCCCAACACAATTTCCGGCAAGAACAGTTAATGCGCAGAAAACATGTGAAGCAAGAAGCATGATGACGGGCGTAGCAGAAAATCGTTAATAATTCAGTCTTGAATAATACCTATGGGTGCACACTAAACCAAACAGCAACAAACCGGCCGGCCGACCGACAAGCAAGAAACTGGCGGCCGCAAGCCACGCCGCGAGCACCTCACCAGCACACACTGCCAGTGCCAGACAACAGACAAGCATACAGGCGTGGCCAGAAAAATCGATACACACCGCCGTTGCAGGTAGGTGGCTAAAGTAAACAAACAGACAACTACATACGCGCGCACGTAACTGCACTGTACGCAAAAATAAATGATTCTCTTTCTTATATTTTCTGGAATTAGCTATGAGTTAGCGCACATAACAAGATTACTGACTCCGTTTCAAAGTTAAATGAATTCAAAGTTTTTTTGCAAATAAATCCTTATCGATGCGTCGGAGCGCTTTTGGCCATATTACCAAAGTTGTAGAGGGGGCCGAGCTCTGTACTGTGGGGCAACCTAATCTGCGCAACATTGATCGGTAATCCTAATTTACGCGATGGAAAAAAATCAAATTTTCTTGTAGTGGGTTTGAAAGCTATTTGAGCAATGCGTTCGATTGCTGATACCGTGAGGATTCTAAAGATGTATTTATATTGTTTGTAGGTTGAACGGTTCCAAAGATATGGATTTGTAAAGTTACCCTAAGTATGTATTAGCGGTCGGGAGCGCGATCAGTCCAGTAGTTTTTAGTCGTCCATGCTATACTAGGGATGGCCAAAGCACGGTCGCGCGGCGCGGAATAGAAAATACAAAAACACAGCCAAAAAGTGGTCCAAAATGGTTTTTGTAACTTCAAGCGCAAATGCTTTTTTGTGTTCCGTTATTGATAGGAGGATGTGATGTATTTATATGAAACAAAGTGTGAGCTATCGAATAAGATGCATTTTGAATCATAATTCGGCCGTTAAAGAGCATTTTCCTCTCGAAAACTGGATTCGTCGTTTTTCAATGTCCATTTTCTGCTAAAAGGAGACTTGATTCAAATTTTGTTCAACCGGATTTAAAACCACCGCAACTCGTTACCTATACAGCACCACTTTTTTTCTTAGCACAGTTTGACGCGATCCCCACAAATTGGATTCTTTCTTAACTACTGAAAATCGGCTTTTTCTTGGATTTTTTTCATGTTCCTCGTTCTTGTGAAAAAACGACAAATTCGGCGCAAGATGTTCAATCGGTTCCATGTACAGTAGACTTCAGGCTTTCGAATGGTATAAGAATTGGCTCTCTGCTGTTTGTCGTTAACCCCACAAACGGTGTTGAAGTTTCTGCAACCCTTAATTTTTGCCATTTCTGGCTTTTATTGTACCCAACAATTGCAACCATACTTTTTCGCATTAATTTGGCTGTGCGACGAATATTCACATCTTTATAGTTGGTTTCACCTTCGTAACTCGCGCCATAGAAAATCAGCCACCGCTGGGACGGCGACCAAGTTATAAACACTAATTTACGCGATTTCACCCACGCGGCTGTTTTGAACCCGCATTTCTCCAATTCTTCATGGAATTACGTGCGGTTTTTTGCGTAAATAATCGGATCCGGTCATGTTTTGCCGTTTTAGCATAAATTTTTCCTTGTAGCGCCAGTTATTCAAATCTGTTGCCCATAAATAAAAATGGAACCAAGTGCGCCATACAAAAGTTCTTCGCAGCCGGATGTTCTTAGATCGCATTTTTCTAATTTTTCATGGAATCAAGTGCGGTTTTTTGCGTAAATTATCGTATCCGGTCATGTTATCGGCGGTTTCAGCATAATTTTTTGCAGTAGCGTGAATTTTTGAAAACCATTGGCCATACATACCTAGCTATACATACAATACAGTACATGTGTACATGTACGTGTGTTGATCCACGGTGTATTGTGTTGTGAGTGAACATCAGAGCTGCGAAGAAACTTTTGTATGGCGCTCTTGGTTCCATTTTTATTTATGGGCAACAGATTTGAATAACTGGCGCTACAAGGAAAAAATTTATGCTAAAACGGCAAAAACATGACCGGATCCGATTATTTACGCAAAAAACCGCACGTAATTCCATGAAGAATTGGAGAAATGCGGTTCAAAACAGCCGCGTGGGTGAAATCGCGTAAATTAGTGTTTATAACTTGGTCGCCGTCCCAGCGGTGGCTGATTTTCTATGGCGCGAGTTACGAAGGTGAAACCAACTATAAAGATGTGAATATTCGTCGCACAGCCAAATTAATGCGAAAAAGTATGGTTGCAATTGTTGGGTACAATAAAAGCCAGAAATGGCAAAAATTGTAAGGGCTGCAGAAACTTCAACACCGTTTGTGGGGTTAACGACAAACAGCAGAGAGCCAATTCTTATACCATTCGAAAGCCTGAAGTCTACTGTACATGGAACCGATTGAACATCTTGCGCCGAATTTGTCGTTTTTTCACAAGAACGAGGAACATGAAAAAAATCCAAGAAAAAGCCGATTTTCAGTAGTTAAGAAAGAATCCAATTTGTGGGGATCGCGTCAAACTGTGCTAAGAAAAAAGTGGTGCTGTATAGGTAACGAGTTGCGGTGGTTTTAAATCCGGTTGAACAAAATTTGAATCAAGTCTCCTTTTAGCAGAAAATGGACATTGAAAACGACGAATCCAGTTTTCGAGAGGAAAATGCTCTTTAACGGCCGAATTATGATTCAAAATGCATCTTATTCGATAGCTCACACTTTGTTTCATATAAATACATCACATCCTCCTATCAATAACGGAACACAAAAGCATTTGCGCTTGAAGTTACAAAAACCATTTTGGACCACTTT